>VCCN01004221.1:1796092-1808612 GCA_006491835.1 Architeuthis dux | reverse complement strand
TTTGGTCCATTTTTTCCACCCAAATTTGGCTGCTTTTCTGTTTTACTGCCCTGGTCGATCTTACGGTAGATCCTGGTACGTACATGGTAGATTCCCAGAATATGTGCGTAAAATGAAGATAACTCCTGTTAGCCTTAAAATAAACTGAGGATTATCTCCCCCTTGAAAGAAGAACAGATTGTTATTGCTTTGAATGAATTAAATTGTTTTTATTTGTATGCTGTTTTTTAACATTGAGTGGGTGAGTGTGAAATGTTAAAGGTTTGTATGGAAATTAATTTTTTTTCTGTTGTTGGAAAAGGGAGATAATCCTTAGTTTATTTTAAGGCAAACAGGAGTTATCTCCATTTACGTGCAGATTCCAGGAATCAACCCACGTACATATTTACCTAAATGTCTATATTGTACATATGTAATTGGTTTTCTGATTGAAATTCTCATCAGCCACAGATAATAAGTTTTAAGTTCTTATATGGATGTAACTGTGATCAGACAATAGCTGGTCGGGCATAAGTCGATGTATGACTATATGAAATCAAATGATGGATAATTTTATATCCGATAGAATATGATAATTATAATGACACTTATTAGTTGAGAACCTATATTTGCCTGGACGTCGGTGTGAGCCAACAAAGTGTAGGATTAAAAGACTCCTGCCTACCATGAGATCTTCGTTAGCTCAATCGGTAGAGCAGTACCTGTGTATAATGTAGCTTCCAGGGTGGACACAGGTTTGATCCCACATGGAGTTTGTTTCTTTATTCACATTTACGATTTAGGCCGCTTGTTTAGCAGTCGCTCACACCGAACAAATATAGGTTCTCAACTAATAAATGTCATTATAATTATCGTTTGACTATATGAAAAAATTTCTAGAATCTTATTTTTACTTTCTTATACTATTGCAGGGATCGTAAGTAGAAGTTGTTTTTGTTTTCAAGTTGGGAAGAACAAGTCAAAATTGACTTTACATTTGAGTTTCCTTGAGGATTGTTTGTGAGTGAATGATCTGGTTTATTTATTGAAGGCGGATAAAGGCTTATTATCAAATGGTAAATCTCTAAGGATCAGGATAAAGATTACATCCGCACTTCTTTCATTTGTGTTAATTCTCTTGCACTGTTAGCTTTAGTTCTTCGTCTTTCATTATCATCAGCAGCCTTTTAACGTCCGTCGTTGGACCTTCCCCAAGATCAGCCATTTTTCTCGCTCCTGAGCGTAACAGTGCCAATACCTTCTGAGCTTGTCTAAATCATCACACCATCTTAATTTTTGCAGGCCACAATTTCACATATGATCTCGGAGGATCCACATTGTGAGTCGTGATGTCCAGTGGTTGTTTGTTTGTTTTGTTTAACGGCACATCAACCCTTGGGTCATTTAGTGCCGGATTCAGGAGGGGTGGATCCCATGTCCCAGTGACTAGAGACTTGAGGGGGGAGAATCCCAAATCCCAGTCACTGAGACAAATGCCAAGAGGACCGGGATAAAGGGGTGGTGGAAGGGGTGGAGATCCTAAAAGATTCTCAGGACGAATCCTGAACATGCTAATGGTGATCGCCTCCCAACCAGCTGGCCCAGATATCCTGTGAAACTTCTCTCAGGACGATACCCGAGCATGCCACAAGGACCCTGAAGGGCCGTGGTTCTCTGAACTTCGAGGCCATGGCGGTTTCGAAGAACAGATACTACACTTTGATCTTAGCCAAAAGGCAGCGAAGTGATCGTGCAGTGGTTGTCTGACATTCTTGCAACATGGCTGACCCATTGCTAGTTGATCTTTCTAATAGTTTTATGATATCTCTGACCCCTGTTTGTTCTCTAATACAATGTGCTGTCTTGTGATTCTCTCCATGTAATGTTAAGCATGATCTTCTCCTGTGTGTGTTGCATAGTTCTTAGCTGTTATGTTTTTTAAACACTAGCTGTTAAGTTTTAGTTGTTGTTCTAAAATCCCTTTCTACCCTCTCTTGTACTAAAAGGTAGATCATGTCCCAAGATCATGTGGTCCTTGAAGGTCTAATTTGCTTTTTGTAACCAGACTGAGTTGTAGTTAGGTCTTGTTTTTTTATTGTTCAAATAAATATTATTAGTAAACTCTGACTTTATTTAAGTCCATTAAAAAAAATATTACAATAGCCTTTTTTTATATTTAATTTAACTTAGTTTGTAATTAATTAACAAATGTCCTTTTTTTAAGATCAAATAATATAATAAGCATGTTTATAATTTTTTATTGTTCTTAGTACCAAATCATAAAAGACATTTAAAATGATTTCTGATAAAAATAAACTATGAAAATGAAAATTATTTTCAAATTTAGTGTTCTGGACGTTATAAATGTTAAAATTCTAAAACTTCAAAATTAAAAAAAACAAAAAAACCTTAAAATTCTAAAATCAACGTTTTTATGAACGTAGTTCCGTCTTGTGTATATCTTCTGATGCACATGTACGGCTGTTTATGCCATTTTCAACATCTCCTGATTTCTGATAACATTTTAAAGATTTGTTTTTATCATCGTAAACTTTTTTAACCAAGTGATGCTTTAAAAAACAAATACATAGAATAAGCACTAGTAAAGTTATGAGTTGAGATATTTGAATCCACACTTAGATCAACCTCCTTAGTTTAGCTCTCATCTGACATAAATGGTCCGGCACTGTACTATAATACACATGCTCTATTTTAACATATCATTATTTCATTTGTAAGGATAAAGAATTGTCAAAGAGAAAGTATTCTTAAATCATTTAACATTCTCTGATCAATTTAAACTTTAAGCACTAGCCAATAATCTTTTTTAATCAGCAATTTTAGGGAATAATCATATTTTGTTTTCCTTAAAATATATTTGGGAATATGTTTGTATTCAAAATGATTGGGATGGCTTGACATAGAAAATAAATTTATAATTGTATTAAATAATAAAGTACATATTTTAACACTTTATGTACAATAACATTCAAAAAACATTTTGAAAATTGAAAGCAGATGAATTTGATATGAAATTATTAAAATTGAATATTTTACGTCTTGGAATAACCAGTTATTATATTTTAAATATATTTATAAGTGGAGGCAGTTTCTTATGTATAAAGGGGACTGTTTTATTTTTGTATTACTTGTGAGCAGCATTATTCCATTTGTTATCATTTATTGTCAGGAATAGCACAAAAAATGGATTTTAACTCTTAGTTTCATACAAGAAAATTTATATATTAATAACAAAGGAAATAACTACTATCAAAGTTACCTCCCTTTCAACTTTAGTTTCCACTACAGAAGAGCACAGCAGCTGCTAGTTACGGTTTCTAGCAGTGTATGACATTATGTGTTAGAAAAAGATCTGGACTTTAAAGTGATTGCCTTGTTATGTATTTGGTTTGTTGCCCCCTTCTTCCCTTGCTGTTCATACTTGGTTATCTACCCTTGTTGGATTAATGCTCACACCTTACTTTAATCTAGATACACGGTATGGATCGAATGGTAAGTCCTCAGATTACTTATTTAGGGAATGTTCGAATAAGCTAAACTGGTTTTAGATTCCTTGCATAATTTTTGTCAAAGTTAGTTTGTTTGGATTAGTGATTAGTTTTAAATAAATATCCCCACTTGTATTTTATTACTAATTATGTGGTTAATAATTTCTTTAATTTCAAAGAACCTCTTTTGTTGATCCTCTGAGCAAATAACACTCAGCCTGTTGTTTTGTTTCAATCCTATGCAGTTCTCTTTTTATGAATGCATTTGTCTCCCCTTATGACCTCTCTAAATGAGCAAAGAATTTTGTAGAGTAAAAATTTGGTTTTAATTTAACTTGACCGTCAGATTTACTACCTTTTGTACCCCCCTCCCCCACCAATTGTAATATTTGTTTATTTACAGTTACCACTTTTTATAATGCAGTTATTTTGTTAAATGAATGATATTTCTGTATAGGAATTAAGGAGATAAGTTATTGAATAATTTTCTAAGTAAGTATGATTTGTGGTTAATTACAATATTTCTATAGTTTTGTGAAGGGTCATTAATATTCAAATGGCTCTTCGGATGATTGAACTCCTTCTTGTTATTTGTGTTGTAAACACAACATTTTGGCCGATCCATTCTCCGGCCTTCTTCAGGTGTAAAATCCGAGTGTGATGGGTTAAACAGAAGTTATGTTTAAAGGTGGGTAGCCCTTATAGTGCATAACAAGGAGTTCAATCGTCCGAAGAACCATTTGAATACAATATTTCTGTTAGATACACGATTCTAAACCTTTTCCAAGCCCTTTGAGATTTCAAAATCTTTCACGCATCCCTTGAGGCTAAAAATTTTAATTTAAAAAAGTCAAAGTTGGAAAAATTAATATTAAAAAGTGTAAATAACAAAATGTTAAAATTTATCAGATGTCAAAATTAAAAGTCTGTATCCCAAGATATTACTAATAAAACCATTTAATATACTGTCTGCTATTGCCTTTTCTCAATTAACTTTGAATACATAAACCTTAAGGCTAAAAAATTAAATTTAAAAAAGCTAAAATTGGCAAAGTTAATATTAAAAAGTGTAAATAAGAAAATGTTAAAATTTATCAGATGTCAAAACTAAAAGTCTGTATCCCAAAATATTAGTTATAAAACCATTTAAAGTTGTATACATTTGCAATAAAATGAAAAAGAGATTTGTTTGCCACCCTCTTCTCGCACCCCCCAAAATTGCCTTATGTACCCACGTTAAGAACCACTGAATTAACTGGTGGTAATATATTTCAGATAAAACTATATATGAGAAAGTTAACATGATTTCCAAATTTAGACTGAGAGAATTTCATGTTATATTTTATTTTTATTTTACATCAACAATCTGTTATGTCTGGTCATCACTGTATTCACCATCTTGAAAGAATTTTCATAGGAAATATTAAGATTGCAAAATCCTTAAACTAACAAAAGCCTCCATATAATTTTATACAAAAATTCAACTATTAAGACCGTTATTTAAATTTCATGTACTTCAATTCAATTGTTTTTGACTTTTAAAATTTGAACTATCTATAGAACTGCAACCCCCGAACGATGTTGAATATGCTGTTTATTAGATGTATGGTTATTTTAATCTCTATCACAATTATCGCATGAAAGAATTGCTCATACAAGACAGGCAGGGAAGTTTTGCATTGTCGAATGTCTAGTTCCATTTTTTTATGTTTGTGTGTGTGTGTGTGTGTGTGTGTGTGTGTATAGTTCTAACATTATTAATTTTTCATTGCTTGAAAAGTTATTAACCCATTAACTGCAAATGACGGGAATATCCGTTCTATGCAGTTTTATTGCTAACTCAATAAAATCTCTGTTTCATTGTGATTGATGGCAACTCTGTTCTATCTGTGAGTTGGGGCTCTTATCTTGCAATGGATAACTATTACTCTTCGCTACCTGTTGCAGTTAATGGGTTAATCTTTGGGCTTATTATGAAGGACTGTGTATTGTTAACAGACCCCCACAAAAATAATTATTGCATCTTAGCATTGCTTGTTGTTGAACTGTTGTGTGATGTCTTTGTGTTGTAGTAGTGCACTGAGCCCTGTAGATATCTTTTTCTTTTTCTTTAGTAACTTCTGATAATGCAAGTTACAGGGTTTGTTTCTCTGTCTCATTGTTTTATATGCAGGTCGATTCATTTTATTTAAAGCAGTGGTTAGTTAACCATTTTGCTCCATGCTCACCTTGACAGCTCAAAAGATTTAATGTCTCCCTTACTATAATGAAACATATTTGGTGTTGAAAAAGTATATATAATGTTTTACCAACATTTTAGAGTTTTGCCAAACTAGTTAAATTTGAGTATTTAGTTTCTGTCTTGTCACAAAGCCACATCCTGGTTCCTTTTACTTTGAATATTGTTTTAAGAGACTCGTCATTCTGTATTTCAGCAAGTTCATCTCGATACTTCATGTCCACTTCAGATAGGACCACTAGGAATGGTAGCCATGGTGGAAAATCCATTTATTTTTAATCAGAAAATCTATAATTTAACTCCTGGAATGGTATTTTTGCTCTTCACACCCAAAGTCCAAATTGCCCCCCACAAACTAGAATCCATTTAAAAACATTTTTATACCTCCTGAAGAAATGGTTTGGTTATTTTTATTTTGTAATATTTTCAAAGGTAGAATATGCCACTATCTCTCTTTTTTAAAATGTAATTCTCTTTTCTTTTTGTGCTTATAAGCAGCCTGGTTGCACCCTGAAAGAACTATCCACAAAAGAGCTGTTTACAAAAGAGCTAAGGAATAGGAAAGGCTAGTACGGTAAGGGCTATGCAGGAATGAACTAAGGACACAATCAAGCTATTCTAAAAAAATAGCGTGAAGTCATCCATATGTACACATCTTATTTTTATATATGAATGAATAAATGGCGTGGCTTTGCAAACAAAGATTTTTATGATGGGTATTTCACAGCAGTAGCAAAATAACCCTTCAGCCTGAGCAGTGTAGCTTGTCCCCACCCTTTAACTCTTAACATCCTTTTCTAAGTCCAAAGCCCAGTCCTGTAATGATTGAGCAGAAAACGGCTAAAAATGGTTTGTTTATTCAA
Source organism: Architeuthis dux (assembly GCA_006491835.1). Lineage (NCBI taxonomy): Eukaryota > Metazoa > Mollusca > Cephalopoda > Oegopsida > Architeuthidae > Architeuthis > Architeuthis dux. Next base: position 1,802,022 of record VCCN01004221.1, on the reverse strand, counting down.
ATGTTTATAGTGTCTTTACTTGTGGGCAGATTGTTGTGAAAATTGGCAGTATTGCAAGAAAGACATGTGCGGCCTCGAGCGTTTTAGGATTTTCAGCCATGTTTGTTTACGTGCTGCCTCATGCTCTTCAGGACCTCAAGAGTTTACATCCTAATGGACCACTTTAAAAAAAATATATATAGCTTGCATAAATATAATATGCGTGTATGACTTCATGCTCTCTTTTTTATTGTGTCCCGAGTTCTTTCCTGCATAACCCTAACCCTTTAAAAAAAAGTATTATCCGTTGTCACTTAGCTCTTTTGTCATATCTTTTGTGGCTAGGTTTTAGTGAGGGCAGCAAACCAACTTGTGGTTCTTAATGGTGTTAGTAGGGATTTGGACTATTTACTTGTTTTTAAAATATTTTCTCTGGTCACTAATTTTTCTATCTGCTGGAACTATATTTTTAAATTTTGTTGTTTTTTTGCCTATTTGTATTTTACACAACGGTTTTTGTGTAAGAATGTTAAATATAAAGGTTTGTAGCTTTTTGTTTTCATTCTTCTGATGTCAATGGCTGTTCTGTTGACAACCAGGAGGAAAGGCGGTCACATTTAATGTCACTCGGATTCAAGGTTTATTTCTGACTCTTTGTTTATTATGGAAAAGGCTAAATACTACCTCTGTCCCATAATAGTTGTTACATTTGCATATGTATTTCATACACTAAATGTAGCAAATATTATGGGACAGAGGTAGTATTTGGTTTTTAAGTAAAAACTTTAGTGTCACTACTCCTGCTGAAAGTCATGAACTCAGTTATCTTCTCTTCAGTGACAATGTTAAATTCAAATTTTTTTTGTTTTTCTAATATTACCATATTTGACGGCATATAACACCCACCTTTTTACCCCCCCAAAAATGTCTCAAAAGGTAAAACCTTTGTTGTCCAGCCTCACATTCGCCAGAACTTGAGAAGCTAAAAAAATATTGGGTGATAAATGAGAGGTATTCAGAGAAATGCATTTTTTTCTTCTTCAATATACCCTGCTGAGATAAGGTTGGGGTCTTATATGCCATTAAATACAGTAAAAAAATTCCATTAAAAAAAATGATGACAAGCCCATTATTTTGGTTAATACTAATAAGTGATGATGATGATGATAGTGGTGATAAAAGATCTCACATTTATAGACTTCTTTATTTTAATTGTATTTGAAAATCAGCCATTAATGAAATCCTTATTTCTCTGTTATTTGTCAAATAAAATATAGTAGACTCCCGTTATTATGGCACTCAGGGATTTAAGAGCCCCATTATAACAAATTTGCTGTTATAACTTATAAAAGTACAGACAGAAATGACTTTTTATAACTCTTTCACAGTGTTGTGTTACTTTAGACGGTTTAATTTTAAGGGTTTACTAATTTTAGTTTTTAAAATAACGCACTGAAATCTTAATATGCTGTTGCTGCAAACTAATCTCCAACAATAGTCTTGTGAGAATATAACAACAACATGCCGTTAAATAGTGCTGTTACGATAGTTTACAGTATATTATAATTCCAATAATTTATGTTGGTTACCATAAAATAAATAAATTCATCTGTCTGCATACATTGCATTATTATATACATAATTTGTCGATGTTTTTATATATAATATATTTTTTTTTGGCTTAGATAAAATATACCATTTTAGGTTGACCTGGTCACTCTTTGATATTCCTAGAAGGTATGGTAAAATAAGAACAGACAGGAGATTAATCACTATTTACTACTACTAACTTCAAGGGAATTTTATCTAAGCCAAAAAAAAGAGGAAGAAGGAGGAAAATCCTTCTAGGAATAACAAAGAGTGACCAGGTCAAGTTTGGGAAAAGAAGGGGTCCCAAGATCTGAAAAGAAAAAAATCGGCCATTTGCTGACTTGATAAATTGCAGGAAGCAGTGAAACGAATGTTGTCAGCTCTGAACATTTTGGTTTCAATATGGAATATATATATTATATATTATATATTATATATATATATATAATTATACCACAATAAATGTTATGTTCATATTATTTTACATATAATTCTAAAGTATTAATAAAATGTGAAAGTATATTAGTTAGTACAAGTGCTGCCAAATTAGAAAGAAAATCCCATAAAAAAAAATGGCAAAATTAGAAAAGTAGCAAAACTATTTTTACCAAATGCTTATTGAAGTCTATACATGTGTGCAATTGCTTAGTTTATTAATAAATACCTGCATTTATGATATTTGTATTCATTTTCATGTGGTTATTGTCAAGGTTTCATAGCTGCTATCATCTTCTAAGTGAGTTTAAACACTGAAAACACTTTAACCTTTGACACCTACCCCAAAATGTACAAAAATCAGTTGCAACTATTTTATTATTTATTTCTATCAGATGAAGTATTGTAAATCATTATTAATTTTTGACTTCTATTTGCCTTCGTCTTAATTTTTTAGTTGCTTTTTTTTATCGCAACTTTACTCAAGCCATCAATCTATGCAAGTGAGTAAACAGCGCAGATCGGAAATAAAGAAGAAGCACTCGGTGAGACTCGAACTCACGTCCCTCTATGGCACTGAGAGATCGGGATAGAGGGTAGGTTTAATGGTTTGGACTTCTGCTTGCCAGCTAGTTCTTTCCTGATACTACTAGTAGAGAAACTAAAACAAACCTGGCACATATCAGGATAGAGGGTAGGTTCAAAGGTTGGATTTGGACTTCTGCCAGCCAGACAAGATAACGTAGCTGAGTTGGTATAGCAGCAAGGTGTTAACCTGACTTCCCTCTGGCATAGTGGGACGTGAGTTTGAGTCTCACCAAGGTTTTATTCTTTATTTCTGATCCGCGCTGTTTACCCACTGCTGAAGACTGGTAGCTTGAGTAAAAGTTGTGATAAAAAGAAACCAAAAAATTAAGTCGAAGGTGAATAATAGTCAAAAATTAATAATAATGATCATTTGCAACCGCATTACATTTTAAAGTATAAACCAGAGGTGGGCAAGCAACACATCACAAAATGAATACATTCATTTCTGTTTTATCATATGTTTTATTTATTACTTTTTATTATTATTTAATATGTTTATAGAAATAATGGTTATTCAGTGTGTGGTTTGGAGGCTTATGTACAACTTGGATCAAGATTTTTGGTCTAGTTCTTCTTATTGCCAGACAAACGGTTCCCCCCTACCGGTGAAAGGTTGCCCTTCGAAAGCTTTAAAAAGCAAACGTAGCAGTATGAATATGTTGGCTTTGATTTGCTCTCCTGTTGAATTAAAAAAATATTTTCTCAACTCAACATACTAGTAATACCATTTATAGTTTGTAATAGTGATCTTAGTAGAGAAGAAAAAGTGGGTAAAGTCGGTTTTCACATCCAAAACAAATTTGGTATTCTAAATACTGAAATAACTTCCTTAAACGTCCTTTTTAACGTAGCCTCATATTGGACTTACCTCCTTGGGATTTGAAAAGTCTTGCATCAGAAATAAAATGAAAAAATACCATTTAAAATGCAATATAATTTAAGTCTTATTGGTCACCAAATTATATTTAATTTTTTATTTGGGAAATTTGTTTCGGGCTTTAAATCAGCCTATACCCGAAATTCAAATATCTCGAATTTTTTAATAGGGATTAACTATTTGCTATAATATAAATTAAATTATGTTGCATTTCGGATGTTATTTTTCGTTTTATTTCTGATGCAAGAATTTTCAAATCCAAAGGAGGTAAGTCTGATTATGAGGCTAGGTAAAAGAATATAAGGGAGGTAATTCATTATTTGGAATGTTAAATTTGTTTTGAACAGCAAAACGACTTTAGCCGAAAAAGCCTTAAGGCTGTGTATCTTAGCGATTACTCATGTCTCCTCACACCCACCCTTCCAGGAAAATGCTCCTAAAATTGGCAAGTGGGAGATGACAGTGACCGGGGTAAGTGCTTGTTTGTTTCCATTTGATTGCAGCCTATTCTTGTCCGAAAGTTTCTATCTACCTAGGTATCTTGCTCTTACTAACACTGGAATAATAAAAAGACCCCCCAAAATGGTGGCTATTGACTGATGTGGTTTGTATTACAGTCGATGAATGAGATTTTTCAGAATGAAAATACCATTGACATACATTTGTCCGTGTGTAGAGTGTAGTGTGTGTAATGTTTATGTATATGTATGTTAAATCAATAAGTAATGTATGTATATGTCAAATCAATAAACATGCTGAAGCAAGCTTCCAGCAGCCCCCATTCCATTTTTGGTTCCAGAAAGCACAGACCGGAAGTGGGAACGGGGAAGGCTCAGTTCTTAACAGCCCTGTCATACGTGTTATCTTGTCTTCTTCGTATCTTCTTTTCTTAACACGCTTAAACATTAAAGAATCAAACGCATTCTAATCTCATACAGCTAGAACAGACTAACAAAGACACTAAACACAACAGTGTTTGTCATTTGTTTTTCTTTTTGATTTTTGTCTCTAGGCCTATTGGATTGCTCGAAATGATTTACTTTGAAAGGACAACTCCTTACTAAAAACTGAAAAAATATTAAAACTTTTACACTTGCCGTCAAAAAATGATGGAATAATTTAAGTAGTTTTGTCATTGCAATTACGTAAAAGCTTAGAATATAAACAAGGTGTGAAGCTAATTCAATTGAGAAATTGTCACAGAATTCAAATATTATTGTGTACAATCATCTTTCTCTTACAAATAATGAAATAGTCTTCTAAGGGAACTAACTCTTGCATAAATGTATGAAAGTTATTTCCCTTGGGATGGTACAGACAAAAATATATAGACAATGGAACGACACTGGAATGTCCCCTCTAGGGTGCATGCCTACAATAAGTGTATGGAGATCCTGGATCAGAATCCCCCTCTTGGCCTTGCTGATGTAGTCCAGAAGAAACCAGAGAGCGATACGTCTGGCATCAGCTTGGCTGCAGGAGCTGTCGCAAGGATGTCAAATTGGGCGTCAAACCGGCTTGAGATATCTCCACTCTCTGGTTTGGAATCAAAGTTGTCCTTCTCCTAGACTGGTTGCCTTCCCAAGGCTAGAGAGCCCAATCTGTCCTGCTGTTTCATACTATGCAGATGAGAAAGCTCAATGGTTGTGTGTAAGTTGTTTGCAGATGAGTGAGCTTAGGTGAAAGTCCTTTGTATGTGCATGGATCTACCTGTGTGAAGAATCTTTTCTAGATAATTGGGTCCCTGTTTAAATGACAATGGTTGTGCATGTAACTCGGTTTTGATGGCTAACCTGTCCTCATTAAATTCCTCTCTCCTCTGCTCCAAAGAGATTAACACCCACAGCTACTGCTGCGACTACCATTATTACACATGCATGGTTACGATGACTCACTTGATAGTCATAGAAACAATGCATACACACACCTATATAATATCTGTCTCTCTCATATATATTATATACAGGGTGTCCCTAAAGTCTGGACACATAGGCAAAATGCATATTTTCAATAAAAAGATTTGAACAACATTTTATTTAATTGAAATATTAATAAATAACATCTTCAATGTGTTTTCCACCATTTGTGATGCAAAGTTCAATCTGTGGGGCCAAAAAAATATAGTTAGTTATAAATAGTGATATTTCCTATGTGTCCAGACTTTAGAGACACCCTGTATATATATATACATATATATATATATACAGGATGTCCCAAAAGTAATGTCCGAATATGTGCAGATTAGTAGCTTGCCGACTGAATAAATGGACGGAAGTCTCATTGAAACTTACATGTAACACACGGCATATGTCTTTGTTTATTAGATCAGTAGTTTGTTTATTGCACCAATAGAATTGCCTAAAAATTGGGTGTTACTTTTGGGACGAATTAGGTCGAGAGAAAGAGTATTATGCTTATGCTTTTTACTAACTTTTCAGTCCCTCTCTGAGATCGGATCGCT
>VCCN01004221.1:1670168-1680889 GCA_006491835.1 Architeuthis dux | reverse complement strand
AATCTCGTCCACGGTCCGAAATCTCTTTGGGAAAGTCAGAAGTTTCAGAGATTCGATGAGCTAAGAACAAAGGTATATTTGTCTAATTAATAAAGGCTAATTTCACTAATTAACAGCTCGGAATCGTTTTAAAAGAAGGGGGAACCGCTTAATTATCTGCTAATGAGCCGGGCAGTTGACTTGATTAATGTCCCTGCTCTAATTATTCCCAATTAGTTTTCCAGAAGAAGAAACGTTTAACCCATAAGAACCCACTGTGACACCGGTGTCACATACAATTTAATTGATCTGCACAATCTCTTATATAATATTATATTTTATCCTTGTGTTTAACTCATAATGTGTACTAAGTGACTGTGTGTCAATTTGCCTACCCAGAATCCCACATAATGTTCCTTCAAGGAGAAATGGTTCAGGGTTCTTATGGGTTAAACCATTTTGGTGAGAAATCTCTTCGACAAGGCCGTGGGAGGCAGTACTTGATCCTTGGTTTTCGAGAATTCCACAATAATAGTTATCAAGTAGAATTGGCTCTGAGTTCTTATGGGTTGAAATAGAAAAGCGAGCTTCTGTGTCTGCACAAAACAAAATGCAAGTAAAGTTCATTGTTTGTGTAGACCATTAGTCGATTCATTAAAACAACAGATGATTTTTATTATTAATTTTGTTGCTACTATTTACCTTCATCTTAATTGTTGTTGCTTTTTATCGCAACTAAACTCAGGCCGGTTTCCCTTCAGCAGTGATATGAGCAAATAGATTAACAGCGCGGATCGGAATAAAGAATAAGTTCCAGGTGGGAATCGAACTCACGACCCTCTATAGGGCGGAGGATAGCTCTGTTTTTGCCACTTACGGGACCATCTTTCTTTAGAATGAGTCGCCACTTAAACATTTGTATATTAGTGCTGTCCTTTTTTTATTGGTCCGCTGTTGGACAAAAGCCACCCCAAGTAAGGTGATGAGCCTTACCCTGTCCACGCTGGTCTATGACGTGTTTTTTTTGGGGGGGATAGATGGATTCATGCCTTTCTCAAGGGAATTTTCGCCACCTGTCGCAGTTGATGGGTTAACACTGAAAGTTAAAGTTCCTTAATAAATATATACCGCATATGACTCTTGCTTCGTGGGTGAGGTGATTTATGTATTTTCCCAATAGCGTCTGTGTTCGAGCTTAGGTTTTAAAAATTAGGATTTCGAATCCTGATTTTCGAGTCAGATCGGTCTTCCCACTTGGAAGATTGGCGCAAAACAATTTTTCTAATAATTAACTACAAAATAAAAGCTCCTGTCAATTGCAAGATAATCCATTGCAAGATAAAAGCCCTGGCGCAAAGATAGAACTGAGTTGCCATCAATCACAATAAAAAAGAAATTTATTAAGTTAGCCATGGAACTGCAACGACGGAAATTCCCGTCATTCGCAGTTAATGGGATAACAGTACTTAAGCATGTGACTCACTGCTAAACAATGACCAGTTTCAGGAGCTCAACAAATAATTTCAAACACTTAATATCGGCAAACCCACAAGTAAAAAAGAAACACTTTTCTGTTGTGATATTCATACACTTATAAAGTAAGACTTCATAGAAACATACATAATTTCATAATATAATACGCTTATATTTCTACAAGATAAATTGGGGCCAATACGATGGTGAAGAGAAATACTTATCTATTGCAAGATAAACGCTTTGACTCAAATAGAACCAAGTTGCCATCAATCACAATAAAAAAATAAATTTTTATTGAGTTAGCCATTGAACCTGCAATGACGGAAATTCTCGTCATTCGCAGTTAATAAAAAGTTAATAAATAGCGTTTAGCCGACTGTTGAACACCTTACTCGAGTGCAAGGGCTGAGATGTTACTAGACCTGAAGCTGAACTAAACGGATCCAGTTTCAATTTCCTGATTGAGTCAATTTTTTCTTATGCTCCTTTGCTGAACCGTGAGTGACTCAGTCGGGTGATCTTCACACTGAGTCACGCATCAAGTGTGTAAAGAACTTGAGACGAGTTTCTTTTCCTGTTCAGTGCACGGTGAACTTTTTCATCTTTTGAAAATATTTATTTCAACCTCGTTGAAAAGTTTTGGGGAAGAAAAAAGGAAGAAGTTAAAATTCAGAAACAGCAGCAGCAGCATCCAAGGAATAGGAAAAGCAGGAATATTAATAATACAAAGATGAGGAGGAAGAAAATAAAGAAACACAGGATGATGATGATGATGGAGATAGGAGTTAAGGGAAGGAATAATAACAACAACAACAACAACAATAATAATAATAATCTTCAGGTGTACGATCTGAGTGTGATGGGTTAAACAGAACTTAAGATTAAAGGAGGCCGAAGAATGGATCGGCCGAAACGTCGTGTTTACAACACAAATAACAAGAAGGGGTTCAATCGTCTGAAGAAACATTTGAATAACAATAAAAATAGTTTTTGTTTTTAAGTTAACTGTAAAATAGCAAAGAAAAGAATTATTGCTTTCGTTTTGAACAGGCAAACGGTATTTTCAGGTTTACATCTAGAATTGAGTCAGAAAACAACTAGAAACACCCAAACATATCTAGATTCTCCAGAAATTAACATTTACTTAATTAAAATATTGCTCATTTCATTAAACATATTACTTTTTTATTTCTATAAATTGAATATAAATATTATTTATTTTATAAAAAGTCATCTAAATAGCAATTTCTGACATCTAGACGGAACAGAAATCATTGGCAACAACGATGACATTGACTGGAAGGCCTGTCACGCGCATGCGTGCTCACTTATCGGTAACTTATAATAATTTCCATAAGAATCATTTTCAGATTTATATTAATTTAAAATAACTATATAAAACGAAGTATAATGTTCAACGATAAAGTCCCCCAAAAGACCATAAAGATAGAAGAAGAGGCTTTAGAAGAGGTTGATAAATACATCTACTTAGGACAGGTAATACAGTTAGAGAAAGACCATGACTGCGAAATAAAGCGACGCATAACGATAGGTTGGAAAACATACGGTATGAATAGAGACATTTTAAAAAGAACATTACCGATGTGTTTACAGCGTAAAGTATACAACGGTTGCATAATACCAGCTATGACTTACGGATACGAAACATGGAAATTAACAAAACGAGCTGAAAACTAACTTAGAATAGCACAGAGAGCCATGGAAAGAGCAATGCTAGGGATAACTTTAAGAGATAGAAAAACATCCACATGGATCAGAGGGAGGACTAGAGTGAAGGATATTATACAAATAATTAAACAGCAAAAGTGGTGATGGGCTGGTCACTTAGCAAAAAGAGATGACAGTAGATAGGGGAAAAGACTAACTGAATGGTGCCCATGAGACAGTAAACGCAGTAGGAAAAGTCCAGACACAAGATGGAGAGACGAGAAAATTCCAGCTTCAGCAACTGCGCCCAGAGCCCCCGCTTCAGCAACTGCGTCCAGTGTTCCCCCTCCAGCAACTGCGTCCAGCGATCTCTCATTGTCTGCATTAATTGAAACATCGTTAAAACAATATGTACCTCCAAATAATTTCATATTTCCAAAGTCATTTTCGTCAAAGCAAACATGATTTTGTCAACATCAGTATTTTGAAACGTTTAAATGGCTTCACTACGACATTAAGTCTGACCATGTCCGCTGTTTCACTAGTATGCAAGCTTATGAACACAAACTATTCATACCTGGGAGGAAGTTGCAGAAAACGTTCATATATGATGGCTTCAATACATGAAAGAAATGCCCCAAAGCTCTAAAAGATAATGAAATTAGCGATCAGCACCAAGAAGCATCTGAGAAGCTAAGGAGACGGTATCTATTGAAAACTGATGCTGTACGTATGGTTAACGAACAGCACAAAAGAGAACAACAGCAACATCAGAGCACTTATAGAAATGGTTAAATCTATGCATCCGTTGGTACAAGGCTTATGACAATGCGTCTGGCAATTTCATTTCAAAGACACCGACATCTGAGTGCTCGAGTCTTTTCAGCTTCAACATCATGGCTTACTCGTTGAGATAAATGGTGTTCTAATTGAATTCAGAATGAGATTATTGAATTAATTGCAAATGCAGTCAGGGAGCAGATTTGTACTGAAATACTGGCGTCCAGTGTGTTTAGCACCAGTGTGTTTTTAACTTTACAGTTATATTTTGAAGCCCCCCAGTGTTGGTACATTGCTATGTTTCTATTTTACTTTCTTGCTTTCTAATTGTTGATTGTTTGTTTGTTTACGTGACACATAAACTGTTAGTTTGATTGTTCAAACCCTACGTATTGACCTTAAAGAACAAACTAGCTTTTTCAACATCGTTATGTAATGTTGGGCGCCTGTTTTAGTCACGCCTGGAAAAATATTGGTCCGCGGCCCCTGACAGTATCGGTGGATCATCAGGTGAACCTGACAAAGAATAACAAATAAATAAGAGAGAAAGAAAGAAAACAGGACCTCTAGTGAAAGATTCAGAAACTATGGAATACAAAAGGCAGCCTTCCGGAAATCCTTCTTGAACAGACGAAAACATATAAAAAACCTCAAGAAAAATAGAAACTCTTACAACGACGTTCGATAGCTGAGGAGACTTGTTGTCACTTGACCTTCTACAAAAGCAATCGGTTATCAATAATGTGAATGAGGAAATGTGCAATGAATGAATAAACAATGATGATCAATAACTAAACCTGGAAACTAGCAAAATCACTTGAAAACAAAATTATTGTCAGACAAAGACATTAGTGCCCTTACACTGGCTACGGCTTCAGGCGTCACATATCACACGTTTCTCTGTATCGGTTCTTCGAAGTTTGCGATATGTGAAATAGACTTAGAGGCGACAAACAGCCGAGGTTGTGTCACTCACTTCAACATCCACTATTTTACCCAGAGCTGAAGGGAGAGGAGGTGGATTCATGCTTTTCCCAAGCGCGTTAGTGCGAAATAAACGCGGATTGTTTTAATCGGAGTTTGAACTCGGTTCGCCGTGTCCATTTTCCGTGCTGCCAACCGCTTGGCCACTGGCACCTCCATTAGCATAACTATAGAGATGCCAAAATAATATTAAAGAAAAGTCAATACTGTTTTTGACCGCCATTTTTAACCTCGATAACACCGGCTAACCTTTTCTATTGATGGGCAGATAATAAACACAAAATAAAAGCATAATGAAGAAAATTGCTTCAAATTGTATACTAATCCAGCCTTCCTTTTCCTGTCACTAACTGCCCGATGTTTTGATATATTGATGTCGGCTGTCACGGGATTGAAATGACTCAGAATATGGCTTCCGACAATTAGAGAGGAATCACATATGTCGCCATATTGATTTGAAAATAAGAACGCGGTGGAAGTTGGGCGTGGGACTGTTGATTGCCTTAATTTGATATCCAGGAGAAACCCTATCTTGCTTAATTTGTGAAAAGGTAAGGGGGGGGGTTGTACTTTAAGGAAATCATACTTCCTTTACCCTTCCAAAATATTTCCTGTTTGATCTTCTGCAAACGACGCAAAATGAAGAGAGAAGAAACAGGTATGTTAGTCACTCAATAGAAACCGTCATGCGTGTTGGCAGTGTTGGGGGCGATCAATTAAACCTTTCGAAAAAGGGGTGATCACTGAATAAGTTACTTCTCTCACCTTTTGTTGGGCAGTGATCACTAAAAAAATCTGAATTTTCAAAAAACGAATGCGAATGTTGCTGGACACAAACTAAGTGATCAATTTGGCATAAACTTACATCGCAAATTGAACCCCCAATTAAAACCCTATTTAGAAGTGGGATTTAAAAAAACCCAACAAAAATGTTTTTTCTAGACATAATAAGGAGTAAATGTTGAAAATTCCAACCCTCTAGCCCCATTGGTGCGGCCTGCACGCGTGATACATACATAGCCAGCTGGACCAACTTGAAAACTGAAGAAACCTATTATGACAGTTTTAGTTGACGGTTTCCAATCAAATGAATCAACAAATAAGCGAGTCTTGTCGCTTGATGTTTTAATGAACAGTTTTATGCAAATTAAAACCTGACACATTTTATAAAATTATTTAAAATTTATTTTGTCTTTTCGTTTTAGTTATTTTCTGTTCAGGTTCTTACGCGTTTTTTCCTGTAATCTAATCGAATCCACAGGACAGATTCTGTAATGATTTTATGATAAAATCACATGTAAAGGCATTTAAAATTCGTTTCTGCATGTTTCCACCACAAATTGCCAGACGACCGCTTGTTTTGTAATTGCATCGTTTTAACGTCGGTATTAATGCCATATACATAGAGAGCCGCTTGTGTTCACTTCACCCTAGTGCCCTTAGGAAGGGCATGAATCAATTCCTCTTCCCAGCGCAGAGTGAAGTGAGTGTTGCCTTTAAGTCTATTTTTTTACAAATCGGAAACCGGAGCTGAGACAGATAAACATGTGCTATGTGGAGCTCGGGCAGGGACAGCTGAAGCCGATGTCAAATGATTACAAAATTAATGTATAGGTATTTCAGGATTTGACAAGGAAGTGTCTAGTAAAATTGTAGATTTAATTCATGAAGGAGATATATACATATATAGAGAGTTTCCTCAGCTTTCCAACGGTGTATCTTGTCAATTTGTATCTATAAAGAATTAAATGCCACTTGGTACTGTAATTGCCGCCAACTTGCTGGCTACTGCCCAATAGTAATAAATACTGTACTGCTGAATACTGCTCAATAGTACTTAATATCACTGCTACCATCTATGTGTCCGCAGGGGTATTTATCGCAAATTATTTGCATTGCCCCTCCATTCCAGCACCTAACCCTAACCCTAACCCTAACCCTTGTCAATTCCTGACTTTATCTTTGCATTTGACCGTTACCAAAGAATTTGGAATATCTTGACTCGGAAGTAATAAAGTCTAACCACTATTTCTGGGTTTAACTTGGAACTAATTTCGCTTAACATAGTTTCAAAAGGCGATTTACACAATGTTAACAGGATTTATTAACTAATAATGTATCTCGTGATATCATGGGTAGGATTTGTTAAGCAAATACATCAAAACTTTAATTCGCTCTAATTATACTTAAGGATTTTTTCCAGTCAGCCTCCTGATGGATACTCTCCACTGGACTCCCAGATTGTAAACTCCTTACTGTGTTTGTGACTTCCGGTAGTTATTTTAATTATCATATAACAATCATACAGATAATATTCTTGCAGTTTTGTTGGTAGCTGTAACCACAACATTTTTAAGCAAGGACCATTACCAAGTCCACTGACACCAAACATCAATGTTGCCAATTTAGATATTCTTATTTTCAGGTCTACATTTAAAATTGAGTCAAAAAATATCTAGATTCTCCGGATATATATCTAAAAATAGGAAATATATTACATGTTAATAATTAATCTAGATGTTTTTGGTTGCGTCTAGATGTCAGAAATTGCAATTTAAATACATTTAATAAAATTAAATTCATAGTAATAAAAGTAAGTAATATTTTAATAAAGTATATGTTGACAATTAAAGTCAGATTTGATTTATTGATAACATGTAATATACTTCCTATTTTTAGATATATATCTGGAGAATCTAGATGTTTTTTGACTCAATTTTAAATGTAGACCTGAAAATAAATGTAGAGACACTGCCCAACATCTTGAGAGGCTTCTTCCGAGCAACAGTTGGTATATGACATTTGTTTACTGTATCTAATGTATGCAAGTAATGGAGTTTTCGGAAATGATTAAATATTTTTAAAACATTAGCTTAGTTAATGCTACGAGAATAAAAAACGAATAAAAAACAAAGAAAAAAAACCAAACAGCCGTAACATGTACATCAGAAGGCATACACCAATTCACAAGATGTTGAAAATGGCCTAAACAGCCGTAACATGTACACCAGAAGGCATACAGCAATCCAATAGACAAAGCGAAACTACGTTCATAAAAGAATTGTTAATTTTAAAATTTAAAAAAAAGAATTGCAGTTTTAGAATTTTAATATTTTATAACGTCTAGAACACTGATATTGAAAATATTTTTCAATATTTTTCATTTTCATAGTTTATTGAATAAAAAATTAATTATTCATAAACGTTATAGAAAATAAAAACAATCATTATATATACATGTTTACCTGACTATTTCTTGACTCAATAGTTCTTAGCTTATCCTAATGTTGAGAAAAAATATCTACATTACAAGCTGTTACCAAAACCTTGTTGAGGGTAATCGTCGTGGTTGTGATAGGGTATTAATTTATTCTCCACCCCAATATCCCTTGTCAAATCAATCATGCGTGCATATTATATGTAGACATGCATTACATGTCAAAATATATGGTAATCAGATATTGATCACTTATTATACAATTGTTCTGGCGTGCATTACTCAGTCCAGGTGTTCAGGGGTGGTATGAACTCAAATCCATATCAATGCAAGAACAGGTGAAAGTGTTGAGAAAGCTCGACCTACCCACAACACTGGTTTAAATACTGTTGCTGGGTTTAGGTTATTGATGTGTTCAGCCATTTATATGTATCTATCTATGTATCGGGACATTGCCCAGCCCTAACCGTTCTTAGTAGAAACTTTAAATTTTACACACACACTCCCCTCAATGAGTAGGGAAAATGTCTTTTTGTTTTTTGATCCACCCCAAATAGGTTTTTAGTGGGGAGTTCAATTTACAATGTAAATTTATGCCAAATTGATCCATTAGTTTGTGTCCAGCAACATTCTCACTTGTTTTTTAAAAAAAATTGGACTTTTTAGTGATCACTGCCCACCACCATTGTTTAATTTACAAGGTAAAAAGAAGCAGTGGCGGTGATTCATAATTTTCCTTGGAATGCTAGTTATTTTTATTTTTTCAAATTAATATATCTGTATCTGTTTTATTTATTTTAATAAACTGGATTTATATTAATGGATTGCATTTAACCATTCAATTCATATATACTATTTGTTTAATTTAATTTTCTAACAGTCCTACAGCTCTAGACACATGAGGTGCGCATAATTAGTGGGTCAGAGATGTTATATTGTATTATTATTATTACGTGACCTCTGTTGGTCCGGCAAAATGCGTAGTCAGACACAGTTCTGGAACCAAGTGTCGGAAAATCGGTGGTCTGCAATCTTTTGCTGTAGGGGGGCATTGTATGTATGTATCATCATTCTAATACCCTCATCGAGGGGGCCACCGGGTTAAGTACATATGGGAAATTGTTAGTAATACCCAGTTCCGGCTTGTCAGGTCTATCGAAGCTTCGTTCTGCTTATGGCACCTGGTATTCCCCAATGGTCACCCATTTAGTTACTGACCAGACTCAACGTGGCTTGACTTCTTTGATCTTACGAGAACCGGTGGATACGACGTGATTTTGACCGTAACCCATTAGCCTCGGGTAAAGATACTAGCGTACCGACGGGGGCGGAGGAGGCTGTCCGGCCAGGGTGACATCATCAGTGGGTGACACCCAGATGACTGCCTAAAAATATTTCATATAGTTTCTTTGTAATTCTCTTTTCTAATGAAACATCTCATTATAGTCCTTTCGAATTCCACCCCAAAATGGTCAAACCTGGAAGTAAATACACCATTAACAAATTTGGTACGAAACGAAGTGGGATTTTATGTAGAATACAGAAAAAACCCCAAGACATTAATCTTTAGGGAAATTTTGTTATAAGCACAAATGTAAAAGCTGTAGCTTTTCAGCCTCAATACATACAAACATACCCTATACAGATTTTATCACGTGTTCTGTTTTAATTCTCATTAAACAGGTAACTTTCAATACTATACTCTGTACTAACGAAGTAACTTTTTATTTTTAACATATTTAGTGTTAGTGAGACAATTTACGTAGTGCAATGAAACGCAACATAAAATTCGGGATCTAGGAGTAATAGTTTTGAAATTATGGGTGTATCTGTCCGTGTATCCTTTGATGTATGTATTGAAAAAAAAAGGACAAAGAGCGTACATTAAAAAAATAATTCCCCTCAGATTTTATGCGTATCTTCTGAGGTACGTATACCTGTAGTACAAACATATCACCAACATTTTAGATATCCTGGGAAGAGATCAAGTTAGGGGCGGGGTGACACCAACCCTAGGTACGCCACTGAGTAGAGGTTCTTCAATCCTAATCCTTGAACTGAGTGTTGAGTACCATTTTTAGTCTTTGGCATGACTCGGTGGTGGCTTGAACCACGGCCTACCGAACCGTGGGCGAGCACTCTACCACTGGGCCCGGTGTGTGCGACAGAAAGGAAACTGTTTTGGTTGGCCCTGGTTCTTTGAGCCTTCAAGCTTCACGTAGCAGATCGACTACTAACAAGGATTAACGAACCCACACTTCCTGTTTGTTTTGGTTTTATTCGAATGTACTTTTCTTGGCTTCCATTCAGGGCCAACGCCTTTGGGCCAAGAGTTGGGTGGGCGTGTATCGCCAAGTACGAGTTTTATGAACCGTTAATGATTGTCTAATATTTGTGTGGTTCTGTTTACAAAGATTATAGGAACATTTTTCGATTTACCTTTGAGTGAGACCTTTTCACAGCTTTTTAAAAACACAAAAACACTCTTAACGATGTAGTTGACCACAACGACACGTTTTGGCTGCTAAACAACTTTCCAAATTCAACGTCAGCTTACTGTAGTCTTGCATAGTTAAGGTTCAGAATTATTGTGAACTGCCTTTCTTCACTCATAGCA
>VCCN01004221.1:1528898-1541066 GCA_006491835.1 Architeuthis dux | reverse complement strand
GTAGAGAAGGAGGGCGAGAGAGAAAGGGGTAGAAAGGGAGGGCGAGAGAGGAAGAGGGAGAAAAGAAAAAAGAGAGAGAGAAAGGAGTAGAGAAGGGGGGCGAGAGAGAAACGGGTAGAGAAGGAGGGCGAGAGAGAAAGGGGAAATTTAAGTGGAAAGATTATGATAATGGAATAAAAATGGAGAACTCACATAGAAAAGAAAAAGAGCGAGAGAAAGGAGTAGAGAAGGAGGGCGAGAGAGAAAGTGGCAGAGAAGTGGGGCGAGAGAGAAAGAGGTAGAGAGGGAGGGCGAGGGAGAAAGAGGGAGTTTAAGTGGAAGAAGTATGATAAAGAAAAAGAAATGGAGAACTCAAGGTGAAAAGGAAAATAATTAAACCCGGCCTAAAACGCAGACAACTAAGGATAAAAGGAATCGAGAAGAGACGAGGAAGGGCAGCTTACAAGAGGGAAGAGAACGAAGTAAAGAAAAGAGAGGAAAAGAGATGAAGAAAAGGTAAAAAAGAAAATAGTGAATAATGAGAGTGGGAGAGTGAGAGAGAGAGAGGGGGGAATATAAAATAAAAGAATTAAAAAAATGAAAAAAATCAAGGAGAACAGAAAAAAGAACCCCGGTATAACTGAGTCAGTGGTTCTTAACCTGGTGTGCACGCACCCCCAACTGGTGTGTAAAGCAATCCGGGGGTGCGAGAAGAGGGTGGCAAACAAGCTCACAGCACCAGAATGTTAATTGAGAAAAGGCAACAGCAACAGCAGCAGCATACAGTGCATTAAATCGTTTTATCAATAATATCTTGGGATACAGACTTTTAAATTTAACATCTGATAAATTTTAACATTTTGTTATTTACACTTTTAAATATTAACTTTGCCAATTTTGACTATTTTAAATTTAATTTTTAGCCTTAAGATTTATGTACACAAAGTTAATTGAGAAAAGGCAATAGCAGACAACGTATTGGGATACAGACTTTTAATTTTGACATCTGATAAATTTTAACGTTTTGTTATTTACACTTTTTAATATTAACTTTGTCAATTTTGGCTTTTTTAAAATTTAATCTTCAGATTTATGTGAACAAAGTTAATTGAGAAAATGCAATAGCAGACAGCGTATTAAATGGTTTTATTAGTAATATCTTGGGATACAGACTTTTAAATTTAACATCTGATAAATTTTAACATTTTCTTATTTACACTTTTTAATATTAACTTTTTAAAAGATTTTGAAATTTCGAAAGGGGTGCGAGGAGGAGCATTGGAAAAGATTGAGAACCGCTGTTCTACAGTGAGTCCATTACACTGTAAAGTTAACTCTTTTTATGCTTAAATGTTGATATTTATTTAGTGAATCCTCCTGTGTGTATGGAGAGTTTTATAAGGTTGACTTCAAGAGATGCGAATATTAAATGGTTTTATTAGTAATATCTTGGATATTCAGATTTCTAAATGTAACATCTGATGAATTTTAACATTTTGTTTTTTTTACACTTTTTAATATTAACTTTGTCAATTTTGACTTTTTTTTTAGATTTAAATTTTTTTAGCCTCAATATTAAGGGGTGCAAGAAAGATTTTGAAATCACGAAGGTGTGCGAGACTTGGAAAGGGTTAAAACCCGCTGAACTGAGTAGAAGGAATCGGAAAGAGACGAGGAAAGACAAGTTACAAGATGGAAGAAAAAGAAGCGTCGAAGAGAGAGTAAAGAGATGAAGAAAAGGTGAAAAAGAAACATTTGGATATTGAGCCGTCGTGAATTTTCAATATGTCGCCCATGGCAGCCACTTTTCAAACCACTGTTTTCAGATCAATGTTCTTATCAGCGATGGATATAATATGATATTGAGGATATAACTAGTTGAATTCATTTACCATACATAGTTTTGGGGAATTGCAATTCATTGAAAATTCAAGATGGTAGCCATGATACAATTCAAGACTCAAAATAAGTGATAACAATAAAAACCCAAACCTACGGTCCATCGCGGGGAAAGTCTATTCAGCACTCCCCTTCACAGTAACAGATGGCTGTGCAGTCTAAGGCAGGTTTTTTTGCACTTGCTCTTCCTAAAACAACCCTTATTACATGTGCAGGAGACATAGCCGTGTTATGATATACTACCACGGTAAGGTTATTTCGGGGCCAAACACCTGTGCGGAAATGGAAGTGACCCGGTCATCTTAGTATATGCGTAGGTGTCCTAAAACAGGATGGGGAAACCAGAAACGACACCAGCGCGGACGTTCGAAATTCTATAAAGCTCAGAGCCGAAGAGGAAGCAGAAGAGAGAGAAAACTCAAGCAGAGACAGGCATCAGCGGAGCCGGAAGGCACGAGACCGCTGTCCCTGTTGGGGACAGACTGACGGTTCTCCTTATCTCTCTCACACTCTTCGAGTAATCCTTTTTGATTGTCCAAGTTCACGGTTTTCCTCCCGAGGCACTATAAAACGGCCTGGACTGGCCTGTATCAATAACATCACCACCATCAACATTATCAATGATAATAACAATGATAATTATCATTAAAAATGAAAGCCAAAACAATGCTAAGATGCATCTGTGGGATCATAATTAGCATGTCAAGCTTATCTCACAGACCATTACACTTGAGGTCTAAGATTCCATAGGATGAAAAGTAAAAACCAAGATTAAATCCACTGTAAATAGTTGCAGTAAATGGATTTATTTATGGATTAAATATTTTAAAAAAGTACTTTACTCAAAGAAGAAAAATGGCTGCTAGGGTGTCATATTGAAAATTCATGATGGTTCAATATCGAATTTTGTTGGAATGCCTTTGGCTATAAGTGTACCAAATTATATGCTTTTATCATAAAATGCACAATTGGCTTGAAATTTTAAGCTAAACTATCCCAACAAATATCTGAGGAATCCAGTTTGAACCGAGAAATAAAAGTGGGAAGGAGGGGGGAGAAGAGAGGGAAAGAAAGACGAAAACAAAAAAACTAGAAAGCACTCAGAGAACGCATACGTCAGCTAACGACATACACTGACTAAAAAACTGAAAATCAGTTCATAAAGAGCTACACACCATAGCTTTTTATGCCAGATCCGCCATTTTTATTTCCAGATCCGCCCCAAAGTTAATCAATTCTCCCTTTAACTCATGGTCCACCCTTCCAGAAAATGTCATTGAAACTCATTGCGAAATTCTGGAGATATTGTGTGGACAAACATGAGTATGAAAAGAAATGAAAAGATTCATGGTTCCACCCCGTAAATTTAACTGATCCTTACCCCATTGCCTACCCTACCAGAAAAATGTCATTGAAAATCATTGCGAAATTCTGGAGATATTGTGTGGACAGACAGACAGACAGACAGACAGACAGACATGAGTGAATACATATACCTCTTCCAATTTTGTTGTTAAAGAGTTAAATAAAAGAGAGGAACAGGACGAAAACGTGAGAATATAAGACATTTGAGAAGAAGGATTTGAAGAAGTAGAAGAAGGAGGAGGGTGTTGATGATGATGATTATGATGATGTGGAGGAGGAGGAAGAGAGGCGCTACAATTCCAACGTCTAGAAAAGATGATGACGAAGAGGAACTTGCAGTGTTGCCAACTCAAAAAATATTTTCGCGCTAGTTTGACTGCCAAAAGAACGCTAAATTCTTTGTTTTAGGCGCAAACGCGCTAATTTAGCACTTTTTGCACTGCCAAAACAAGAAACGCGCTGAATCTAGCGCGAAGTGTGCTAAATTGGCAACACTGAGAGAAAGATATACTAATATTTGATATCGCTTATAGAAAGCCTCTCAAAACACAGTTGCAAGTTATTACTTGTGAATGCCAACTGTTCTATCTTATTAACTTCTACAAGATGGATTCCGTTTATCATATTTTTTTTATTCTCAGACACATATTTTGTTGCTACATCTAAAGAATCCAACACTCCGTATCATTTCTGGTGCCGTCTGGAAAAAAGAAAGAAAGAAAGCTGTAAAATAAGAATGAAGCAAACGTTAGAAATAAGCAAAAATCCGATTATTTGTGTGAGTAGTTATCTTCCAGTGTTTCTTTTGTACCCGGGTATAGGAGCATCTCCGTGCATAGAACCGGTTTTGATTCACAACTTAAATCCTAAACGATTTTTTTCTGTAGTGCTGGGTAGGAGAATATATAAGTGTAGTATAATGCCGATCTGCGTTTCTTATGGTCGCCGTTCCGGGTCTGTTGACGGGAGCTGAACTTTCTGTGGAGGGAAATTAATTTAGGAGAAAAGACTCTCCCACGTGGGTGGAGAGAAATGACGACAAAATTCATGTTCTTCAATTTCCGTCGATAAGAGTCTCCTTTGGACCGGTTCGCGGATTACATCGAGGTACGGAATTCTGTTGCATTTAGTTTTCTAAATGAGTTGGTCACTTTTCTGAGTTACTACTGCGAAAATCAAGGGTTCCCCCTCTTTCGACCTGTCGCTGCTGGATTCAAATCTCAAACTGCCCTACTGCTGCTAACCGGCTCTCCCTTGCCCGTCAGTGGTCTTCTTTTTGCGACCTGTCACTAACGGCTTCAGATCTCAACTCCCTCTATTTTCAAATCTCAGGCCGTTTTAACGGCTACTGGTAATACGATCTCTGTCCAGTTTGTCACGTACGAAATTTAACACAGCCCCCCCCCCCATTTTCAAATCTGGCCCCTTTTAACGGCTACCGGTAACACGATCTGGGTGTATTTCGTTACATAAGATATAGTCCCAGATTAAACAACAACAATACAATCATAAGTTGACTTATACCCGACCGTCGTACGTCCGACCGCAGATACATCCCTATAAGAGCTTAAAACTCATTAGCTGCGGATGACGGAAATTTCAGTCATTGAAGTTCGATGGCTCAGCTAAGAATGACGAGAATTTCCGTCGTGTTATGTTTAGCTTGCTAAAGAGAATGCAATTTTTGTTTCAAGTTCAACAGACATGGAAGGCGAGAGGGGGAAGGTAATGGCTTTAATGAAAAGGATGTAATGGATGACATTTGTTCCTTTCTCTTCGGAAAGGCGAAAATGACGTATGTACAATATAGAGGTTCAGGTAAATATGCATGCATCATGGTATCTTATGTTATGCAGCGCGTATATTTCACTCCACTCTATAATGATCGACTTACGACCAGATTGAGTTGCGTCCAGACTACCAGGACGCAAATCGACACATGGCTGTATTTAAATTTAATGACACATTCAGTTATTACTTTTTTCATTTATTGCATTAAATTTGTATTTTAGATT
The DNA here is from genome assembly GCA_006491835.1 of Architeuthis dux. Lineage (NCBI taxonomy): Eukaryota > Metazoa > Mollusca > Cephalopoda > Oegopsida > Architeuthidae > Architeuthis > Architeuthis dux. Next base: position 1,535,808 of record VCCN01004221.1, on the reverse strand, counting down.
TGTCACGACTTCATGTAAGATTTAGATTTATTTGTGTTCGTGGAAAGCGGTTAAAGCAAAATCGTATATTTTAGTTTTCTTTTTTTATGTGAGGAAAGGATAAAACCAAAGCTTCGAATAATTGCGAGGATTCATTTCCCACCTGCTTTCATTATTTGTTTCTTTGCTAGTCTATAAAGATGTATGTTGCACAAACGTGAATCAAAGGCTTCTCTTAACTTTGGTGATTTTAAAATTTCATTCAGCATCACAAGTTCAAGGATTTGGTTTGCATTTGCTAAAAGTTAGCTGCTCCTGGCGTTTATTTTGTTGATGCTTTTTGAGCTGACAAATAGGAAAATCGAATTCTTTTTCATTTGTGAAGATTTCGTGCCGCTTGTTCATTGGTTGTCGAACAAACACATCCTTTGAACTGTTGCAATCAAAGATGACTCAGATTTCAAAGTCATTCAAAGAAAGACATTTACAAATATGTTTACGAACGCTTCTGTGATGTCACATTTTGTGTATGCTCAAATATCTGTTTAAAGTGTAGTTTGTTATGTTTTCGTAGAAACGTTTTCAATGAGAAAATAAAACCTGAGTTTGAGAAGCATAATCTCGTTTTTAGAATCTTGAATGATTATCAAAGTTTATAGAACTTCTTGTAAACTTTTGAACTAAGCTGTGAGCAAAGCAGACAGGCAAATGCTTCTGAAGCAAATCTTGAATCAAAATATGGCTGCTTATTGAATTTTCTTTTTCTTTTTTGTAATATGTCTCAATCAGTCGGCTCGAAGTACACATGGTAATTGTTTAAATTTATTTTCAAGTATTCGTCTATTTTTAATGAGGAAATGACTAAAAAGTCTTTAGGGTAATTCGTTGGAATGGAGAGAATGCTCTCTGATGATTTCGTTGGAATTACTTATGTGTTTAGAGGTTTGATTAACTGCCTGACTTCGGGGAAAAATCCCAGAAATTACTCTATGCTATTTGATAGGCGTTTTTCCTTAAATATCAGGTGTGTTCAAAAATTCCCAGCAAGAGCCAGTTCGCAACTCTGTACTTAGTCTCTAGCTTTCAAAAAAATAGCCCTGGGACCTTTTGCACAGATCTGATATTAGTTGCTTTTAATCGATGATTCATTTGTGTTTACCTCTCTATGAATGTATAACATTCTAGTAATGTATCTGCTATAATAATGAATAGTGTGATTTTTTCTGTCCGGAACAATGGACTCTTTCACTCAAAGGAAACCATTTTGCTGATAAGAAATATCTTCTACCTACCATTTGACTTTGGTGAACGGTTTTGTTTTAATTAGAGTCTTGCGACTTTAGTGAAAGGTTACTTTTCCTTAACTAGAGTCTTGCGATTTGGGTGCAAAAACAGGTGGGCCCTGTTTTTTTTTGCGGGGGGGTGTCTTAACTTTCTGTAGGGATGTAGTCGTCGTATTCTAGGCCCCAGCCGACAAGGCCGTTTATGGGAATTAACTAGTAAAGTATAATATATACTTTATTAGTAATGTATAAAGTTCATCGACTCCATCCAACAGAAGAAATCACAGAAATTGGATCCTTATTTTAAATCATTGTGATTATCAAACAATTTTTGTCTTCGAATTTTTTTTGGAAGGGCACGATATGATTCGCAAATGTCTGCAATCAAGATTTTAAAAAGCTCAAAAGTAACTTTAAATTATTTGCATTAAATCTGGACTTTCGTGAATCTTTGTTTCACGATTGCGTACTATCATCAATATAATATCGAATAACAATGCCATGCCTTCTAAATTGTTAGCAACTGTTTAGGTCTATAAAACAAGAGGAAGAGGCATTTGTTTTTAGTTTGAAATGATTACTGTTTTCCTGGCCTACTTTTGTAACTTCTTATTAAATATTGGACCATTAAGAACTCCGTCTCCTACCACAATTGAGTCAGGCGAACGTAACCAGTTCAAATAAAGAACAAGCCCAATAAAAGCTAACGGCCATTTCAAGTCAAACAGGGAGAATCTAGACTCCTGAACGTTTCATACAAGTCTCGAAATATTGTAGTTCTAGGAGAGCGATTGCCTAGAAACCAAACATCAATAACTGTCAACTCAATTGTCTCAAAACGATCGACAAGCGCTGAAAACCATCATAAAAGGCCATAAAGGTACCGTCTCGAATTCCATAAGATGTTTGAAGATGCAATATCTGTAAACCTTCATTCAGACGATACATCCGTGTGTTTAATGTAGAAACTTTGCGGCGGGTTACGTGGCCTGGAATAGAAGTTGGCTAGTCATCTTATTATATAAAAGCCTATGTAACTTTTTATGTCTGTTTGTTTGTATGGTGGTCTTTCGTCACTAGTCATGCTAAAGCCAACAGATATATAAAATTAAGCGAATTCTACCCTGATTCGAATGTCGGACACGGAGATAGACAGGCAAATGAGGTATCCATTATTCTTTATAAAGAATATCATCCTCAAAGAATTATTGCAATGTAAATTTATACTAGAATATTAGGTCGTCCCACACGAAATGGCCGGTTATGAAAGGAAAAGATATGCTTGGTGACACCCTAACGTTGTTTTGGAAATCTGTATATTTTGAACAAGAGCTCGAACAACTGATCAAGGGCGTCCTCGGGGGTCATTATCCAGGCTCATATCTCAGGAACGAAATTTGTGAAACCAACATCGCCCTGTTCTTTCTGAGCAAGTTCTCATTCCAAATGTGAAATTGCTGTTCTTGAGAGCTTGAACAGCATTTTTACCGAGTTTGAACTCAGACAAAAGCAATCGTCTGATTTCCTTTGAGGACAGCATCTGCAAGAGTGGGGGATTATCTTATTAAAGCTGATATGATGAATCATAAGTTGAAAATTTAAAAGAAAGCTAATGTAAAATTAGTTAAATATAGAAAACTACATTTTATGCTTCAGAATTTGTCGAAATCACAATCATAAAGACAAATGCCAAAAACGGCCATTTTATGTGGGACAACCTAATATATATATTTGTATAATTTATTCTACACATAAATAATCCAGTCATTTTTACGCGTACTACGCTAGTATTAGTATCGCAAATTACTGATATTCAAGAACAAACGAGCAGTAGAGACTCTATCAACGATCGTAAGACGAGAATCACGAGATTGAATATATTGTCTGTGATGTATGTAGGTTCGTCAATAAGTCCGTAGTCTAATGAGCAAAAAGGCATTTATTTTACACAACAAGTATTTCCTTCCTTATATGTCAAAGATGTTTTATTGAGATGTACAATTGAATACGTCAGAAATGTATCATAAAATATGCCAGAAATTAATATGTCAAATGTATTATTGATATATAATATTGAATATATCAAAGTTGCATTGTTCAGATGTATTATTAAATATGTCAAATACGTATTATTGCCATGTAATATTGAATATGACAGAGATGTAATCATCATCATCATCATCACCATCATCATCATCATCATCATCATCATCATCATCATCATCATCATCATCATCATCATCCTTTTAAACCAGTTATAGGACATAGACCTTCCTCAAGATCCACCAGTTCTCTCGCCCGCGAGCGTCACGATGCCACTACCTTCTGATCGTGTCTAAATCATCACGCCATCTTATTTGTTGCCGGTCACAATTTCGCATATGATCTCGGAGGATCCTGTCCAGTGGTTGTTTGACATTCAGAGATGATTTTAACGTTTTGTTAACGCCGATTGATCCGTCAAAATAGCAAATCTAGGGAATCGGGTGAAAAGTGCCGATAAATTAGTGATGGACTGTAATTGTCAAACTCCAGTCCAAGAAGTTGGAGTTGACTTTGTTTTCCCCCGTAACAAGAACAACAATCCTCACCTAATTTAGGGGAGGAAACTCTTCACTGTTTGTCTGTCTCGTCACGTTAAACCAAACCTATATATAAAATTAACATTTCTATACCGTGATTTAAAATCACGACTATGTGATTGGAAGGCGGCTCGATTACCAACTGAACTAAACTGACAAGTCTTATATACGTACGAATTTATTTATTATATATACAATACAAAGGTTGCAACAGTCATCTTCAGTCGGAATAAAAGTGGGGGTGTAGTTTGAGCCTGCAACAGCCAGGCTTGTTATATTTATTTAGCTCCATTCAAATAAATTGATTTTAAACAAAACTGAAAAGTTATCTGTAAACTGTAGAGCTGCAACAATTAACTGATTAGTTAACTATTAAATTAATCGCCAACATAGTCCTCTATGTCAGTAAACTGAATATCTTTGGGTTGTGGACAAAACAAGACATTCAAGGACGTCAACTCGGGAACTCCTTCTAGATGCTCAAGAAGGCCATAATCAGGGGCGAGATAGATAAATCTGCTATGACCGACCACATCTGGGAGAGAACGGCGAGCACCTTCCTCTCTGGGAGGAAGTCCAGATTATTGACAGAGAACGATGTTGGAAGCAGAGAAAAACCAAAGAGGCGGCTCACATCAAAATGTCGACTAAATGCATTAGCCAGACAAGTGTGGCTTCCTCTTCTCAACAAATCGGGCTATGTGCTATAAGGACTACCCCTCCCCTTTAAACATAACTTCTGTTTAACCCAACACACTTGGATTTTACACCTGAAAAAGGCCGGAGAATGGATCGGCCGAAACGTCGTGTTTACAACACAAATAACAAGAAGGAGTTCAATCGTCCGATGAATCATTTGAATATTAATGACCCTTCTCAAAACTATAGAAAAGAACCATTTGAATATTAATGACCCTTCTCAAAACTATAGAAATTAACTAGTTGATTAATCGAGAAAATAATCATTTGTGAACTTCTTCAGTGTAACTTACTTTCTCTCTCTCTCGCTCTTTCTCCCGCGCTCTTGCCCCCTCTCTCTCTCTCACTCTCTCTCTCTCTCATTTCTTCGTAACATCCGGTAACATTACAAAAGGAAATACCAAGTTCTGCTCTTTGTCTTTTACTCTCTCTCTCTCTCAATCCCTCTTACTCTCTCTCTTCCTCTCTCTTTTACTCTCTTTCTCTTTTACGCCTTCTCTTTGTCTCTGTTTTCTCACTCCTATTTTCTCTTGCTAGCTGGGCTGCTGCGCGGTCAAACTCCACTCCTACGTATATTCCGATTGAAGATGATTATTGCAACTATTGAGGTTTCAAGTTAACAGTTGACATGAAACATTTCGACCGTAAATTGTCTACAGAAAAGAAAAAGAAATGCCATTTTAGCAGATCTACAAAAGAGACATTAATTATCTGGGTTGAAACAAAAAGACTTCAAGGCAAACATTCCACGGTGAGGTTCTCAATTAGAACTCGTCAACCAAAACTGGCACCAAAAGTGTCAACATAGCTTTCTTCAGTTTTCTAGTGGGTCTGGTTGGCTATGTATGTATGCATGTATGTATGTATGTATGTATGTATGTATGTACCATGCGTATAGGCCGCACCAATGGAGCTAAAGGGTTGAAAATTGAAACATTTAATCCTTGTGTCTAGAAAAAAACGTTTTGTTTTGTATTTCGAACATTCCCCATTTTTTAGTGGGGGTTAAATCTACAATGTCAGTGTATGCTAAATTGATCCCTGAGTTTGTGTCCGGTAGTTTTCACGCTTGTTTTTTTTTAGCGGGGGGGGGGGGTTCAATTTACAATGTAAGTTTATGCTGCGTTGATCCCTTATTTTGTGTTCGCTTTGTTTTTTGAAAGTTCAGAATTTTCTAGTGATCACTGTTCAACAAAATGCGGGAGAAGTAACTTATTCATTGATCAACCCTTTTTCCAATTTGTTAACTGATCATCCCCAACACGGCATGTGATTTCTTCCTTTCTACTTATCTGCAAGAACTTATGTTCAAACAGTAGAACGGCATTCAGCGAATAGAGACAAAAAAACAACTTCTATTATTTTTAATCACCGCTACTCACAACACTGGTTTATTGCTGGGTTTAGGTTATTCACGTGTTCTGACATTTATATGTATCTAGAAAGATCAACATGGATCAGAGGGAGGACTAGAGTGAAAGATGTTATACAAATAATTAAGCAGCAACAATGGAGATGGGCTGGTCACCTAGCAAAAACAAATGACAATAGATGGTGCCCATGGGACAGTAAACACTGTAGAATAAGACCAGACACACGATGGAGGGATGAAATGGAAAGGTTTATATGTATCTATGTATCCGGACTTCACCCAGCCCTAACCGTTCATAGTAGAAACTTGAAATTTTGCACACACACACCTCTCAATGAGTAGGGGAAAATGTTTTTTTGTTTTTTGAAAATAGATTTTTAGAGGGGGTTCAATATGCAATGTAAATTCATGCTAAATTGATCACTAGTTTATGCCCGCTTGTTTTTTTAAAAATCCAGACCTTCTTTTAGTGATCACAGCCCAACAAAAGGTGAGAGATGCAACTTATTCATTGATCACCCCTTTTTCGAAATTTTTAATTGATCATCCCCAACACAGCATATATGGGTGGCGGTGATTCATAATTTCTCTTGGAATGCTAATTCCACTTAGTTCCCTACCGAATAGTTTCATTAATTGTTGTGCTTATGTAAAACTGTGACTTTCATTCGTTCAGTGAACAATCAATGTAATGTCTGTTATTATGTTGGCCTGTGATGCTCGTTACTATTGTACTTCTATTTAATAGGGAATGGAATGCTTAAATACTACTTAATCGCAAATAGTATCGTTACAACTGATCACTTTACGAAGAGGAAAACAAAACGGGGCTATTTGGTTAATTGCTTATTTAAGTAATGTCTTATTACCTCAGCCAAGAAAGTTGGAAGGGTGTCTCGTAAGAATGTCCTTTTCTACCCATTGTAATGGGGGTAACTTTGTATTGAGACAACATCCTCAAACCTCAATACCACGTCTCTCAGACGAATCAATAC
>VCCN01004221.1:1507313-1517719 GCA_006491835.1 Architeuthis dux | reverse complement strand
GTGTGTGTGTGTATGTGTGTGTGCACGTGTGTGTTGGACTTGAAACTACTTAGCTTAACGTTAGCACTTCAATGTTAGGTAGCAGAAGAGAGAGATTTTAAAATCAAACCAGTGATAAATACTTTCCAGACCCTTTGAAGAGCACAGATGTCAGCCATAATCACGTGCTGGATTAGCATTCTCCGCATTTAGAGATAATCTTAAGTGTTCTACATACGTCGGCTATCAAGATTATTAAGTCAACATATGTTTTATCAAAAAACAACTTCCTGTCGACGGCACCTGCCTAAATCGGTCAGCAGCTTCGTCTTACATTTCGTAAAAAGTTGCCCCATTCCTCTTTTTGTTTTTCCCCTTGCAATCTGGTTCAGAAAATGTTTGGTACTGCTCAGATTTCCTCTTCAAAGAACGGCGCATTTTATTTCCCTTTCAATCAACGTGTTTATTACCTACATAACACTAAAAGTCTGATTCTATTTATCTCTATGTGACCTCAAAGTAGCCGAAACGGCCCATTGTTGCCAGGGGTATTGAATGCTCTCTAAAATGCGCTAACTTAATGCAAAACAAAATCTGGGTGATTTTCAACCTAATGATAATAGTGTGGTGTCTCCGTTCGCGCACACCCCGAACAAAATGATCTGATACCTATCTATCTATTTATATAATACTAAATGTCTGATTTTGTTTATTTGTTTCTGACCTTCAAGTAGCCGAAACGGTGCATTGTAGCCAGTTTACAGAATGGTAATAGTGTGGGGTCTGTATTCGCGCTCACTTCTATAATATAATGTCCGATATGTTAAGGGAGATAACTATTAGATGCTAATATAGAGTAGTCTCCCTTATTTATTTTATTTATTTACAAATGTGTAAGAAATCCAGGTTCATTCTGGTCACATCAGATTGCACTAATTTTCTCTCAAAGGTTGACTCCTAAGAGGTCACAGGGTTGTCTAGTATCGTCTAGAATATTATGAATACAGTTTTTGCTCATTTTAAGGCACCGATGAAGAGGCGCATTCAAATTAAATAAGCAAGACTGGGATTTTGGAGGGGGGGTAACTGCGATTAGGGTCGCCTTGACTCGAACGTGTGAAAAAAGAACAAACAATGCAACAACTTTTTGGTTTTCCGTAAATCCGATCTTTTAATAACAATAGTGCAGAGCAGAAAAAGAGTAGGAAGAGAGAAAAAGGAGTTAGAGGGCAGTGGCGATTCTACCCCCTCCCCGAATTTTGGCTGGCCTCTAGGTTGCCCCCCCCCCAACACACACACACTTTCCTCAAATTTTAATGTGAAATAATTTTTGATTTTTTTTTTGTTGAAATCGAAAGAAATGATTTCGTTTATTTTTTGGTAAAATCGAAGAAATATACTATGTTAACTCCCTTTGTTTTTGTTTTGAGAATAGCCTCCCTTGTCGTCTGACAGATTGGGGTTGCAAAGTTGCAAAGTTGCAAATTAGCGCCAACTATACTATTAACCGTCTCATTAACAGAGTTGAGTCTAGGCAAACCGTCTCATTAAGAGAGTTGAGTCCAGATAAACCGAGCAACAAGCAGTTAGTTCATTATATTTATGTCTATATCGATGTAAAATCACTAATACGTATGTAGCGTTTCTGGGCGAATATTATTTTTTCTTTTGATGAACAATGAATCAAATTTTAATGTTTTCGTTAACTTTAGTTGAAACAACTAATTTGGGGGCTTATACTCAGGATCGTAGCTGAGGGAGAGGTGGGGGTGATTTAAAATCGCCACAGGACCCCAATGTATTTCTACTATTATACAATAACAAATCTCACTAAATATTGGAGGGGGCCCCTCAAGGAGCCAAGCCTCCAACCCCCGCCCGGGCCCTCAAATCTCTAGCTACATCACTGCTTTTGAAAGGACTGCATACTCAACAAGATCAGGGACCCCAAGACTTTGAAAGGACTGCCCACGGACCCCCAGTAATACATTTGTGGATCCTCAGCGGTCTGCGGCTCCCATGTTGGGAACCTCTGCACTAAATGTTGGAGCCCCCAAATCTCCATCTACGCCCCTGCTTATACAGAAAGATCGCGTCTTGGTCGCTAAGAATCAGATAATCTCTACTAAACAGGCTATTGTTAGTAAGTTCACTTCATCACCAGGTGTTCCACGGATGTGGCTTTGCCCTAAAGTTGACTACGCAATTAAAACACCTGATAGAAAAGTTGCCTATTTTAGCACTGACTTATTTTTCATACGTTTAGAAAATCGCCAGGGGTTCCCGTTTGCATTAAAAATCAACCCCGTGACATTTCCATTTCTATGATCGTGGGTGTCTTTCTGAGAAACCAGTTAACGAAAGATATTCTTGGCTTCAATAAATTAATCCCAGAATCAGCGGATGATATTTTTAGCAATATTGTTAACGGGTGCACAGGTGCATCTGCTCGATTGATGAACTCCAGATTTAGCAGCGAATAGTGAAATGTTGCGCAAACACAAAGAAATTCACCAAGTCTCAAAAGAAACGATGCTCACGACCATGTAAACCAGCTTCAAGACTACAAATGAAAAGAGTTATTAATATTTCTAAGTGCATTTTTGCATGAAAAGAAGAGCGAAGATATAAGGCCAATCAAGAGAAATTTCACAGTGGAAAAAAATCAATGAAACGTTTTTCCAGTTGACTCCGCGCCTTCCCAAGATAAGTTCAGACTATGGAGGTCTGTCCGGAAAGTATCCAGTCATTTAATATTAACGAAAAACAGCATACGTAATGAGGCAATGGCGCCTTAGTCCACTTCAAAGTACTCCCATTATGACCTCACCAAGCGTCCCTTCCACTTTCCCAAATAGTCTGGAAAGTCCTCTTTCGGGATCGCCATCAGCTGACTCGTCGCGTTCTCCACAACCTCGCCCACGGTCTGAAATCTCTTTGGGGAAAAACAAAGGTCAAAGGGAGATATGAACGTACGCGCAGTAAGGTCCCCTTGGTTGCAAGGCCGCGTAACCGGTTCTCGGGATATTCAAAAGGTTTGTTTCTTTTCCGGGCAGACCTCGTATATTGTCAAACCTCATGACAAAGTCAGAGTTGACTTTACTTTCCTATGTAACAAGAACAAGAACAATCCTCACCAAAAATAGGGGAGTAAACCGATATGTAAAATCCCTCCAAAACTGCCCTACCGTGATTTGAAATCATGACCCAGTGATCGCTAGTCTGGTGTGTTACCACCTGCGCTAAACTGACAAGTCTTACATGCCTCCAAAATGTATAGTAGAATTACGCAAGGAAGTGGACTCTGGAGCCAGGCTTGTCTATTATACAATTTAGGGCGACAGTAATCATCGTTAATTAGGCTCAAAGTTACCACCACATCCACTGAATTGGCCTTAAACGGACAAAACAGACAAAATGTCTTTTCACGTAGGCAGCACAGTACTTGTAAAATCTGTGATATCCATGGGATATGGATAACATCTGTAACAATTGATGTTATGTAATTTGTCTTATTAGAAATGTATTTGCCTTCCTTTCCCCAAACACTCTACGTACCCAGGGGTTAAAATTACGAACTTTTACACTGGTCAGAATTCAACCAATGGGAAGCCCCTAACATACGGGGCAGGGGGGAAAGTTCGAAACCAGAATCAGCTCTTGAAGCGACAACATTACTGACAGCAGACAGCGGTAGCCCTTTTCATTCAACAACTTTTCTGAAGTGAAGACGTCGTTCTGTGGCCTTTGTCCTAGCCATTGTCACAGCAACGTGGTCCTATTCAATCGGCCCAGACAACCATCCTTTTTACTGCCAGGGTCAGTCAAATATTGACTCTTACGAAAAGCCCAGCCATCACAAAAATGCTTGATCTCGCCGCATGGGCAAATATGCCCCAATTCCCAAACAGTTAAACTGATAACAAAAAGAACTTTCCCCCTCAACGTTCAACAGAACTCGTGGAACACTCCAGCTTCCCTTCCTATCTACTCATCTCAACATAGAAACACCAAATTCTACTGCAACTTCACCCAAATGAACTTTTTTTTATACTTAACAAGAAGAAATGAACATTTGTTAGTTGGAATTCATCTATACTGTAAGTTCCACGCGAATCCCAATCTATTCGCAACACCCTCTAACAGTGGCATTTCTAGTTCTTAGAAAGTGAGGGGGTGGTTACTTGGGGGGCCGAGATTGGGGAGGGGGCGTTAAACTCGAAATGCATGTGATGAGAAATCTTCATTTTTATACTTCACCACGTTGACATACACAACTTATATGAATGATTTTTAAAATATAAGTATAATACTTTACTAAATTGACTACAATACTACTAAGTCAAACAATTGTGTAGTCTGGACTCAACACTGTTAATGAGACGGTTTGCCTGGACTCAATTATGTCGATGAGACGGTTTGTCTAGATTCAACTCTGTTAATGAGACGGTTTGCCTAGACTCAACTCTGTTAATGAGACGGTCTGGATAGCAGAAAACCGTACAGTAGGGTAAACAGATAGCTGTATGTTTATATTCTCCAAAATTAGATCCACTAAACATAAAACAATAAAAATAATACTTTTTCAGTCTTGAACTTTGTAAATATAGCGTGGAAACAGCTCTCGTTTGAAGATTCTTAAAGAAAACGACGATTCTTTTTTTTAAAGAAAGAATCGACATTTCTGCGATAAATGAGACACTCCAAACCGTAAACAACTTATTTTGGGCCATGAGCTCTCTTCTTTCGCACGAAATGGGGAAAAAGAGATAAATAAAAACCGTTTTACCTGAACAAATTATCAATTCTGAATTCCTGATGTGCGATGGTAGCAGTTACATATTTGTAATCGTTTTTTAAGCAACAGTTGATTGCACATTACGTTCAGTGAACGCACAGAAACATATTGAGCCAAAAATGTCCACATTTAAATACTCTCAATAACAATTCTCCACTGGGTCAAGGTCTTTATGAACTGACAGCGGCCCAGTTTTTATGATAGGCAACAATGTTTAAATCGTCTTCACACTTTTCACTACAAAAGGGCAACATTATCATAACAACAAAAGGAGAAACAGGTCTGGTTAGTCACTCAATAGAGACCAACGTATTTTGGCAGCATGACCTGTAGGGATGATCAATTAAAAAATTGGAAAAAAGAGGTGATCAATTACAAAATTCGGAAAAAAGGTAATCAAAGAATAAATCACTCCTCTCATCTTTTGTTGGACGGTGACCACTAAAAAAGTCCGAATTTAAAAAAACAAAAACAACTAATGTGAACGCTGCTGGGTACAAACTAAGGGACCAATTTAGCATAAAATTATATTGTAATATTTACCCCCCCCCGGTGTGAAAAAAACAAAAACGTTTTTTTCTGGACATAATGAATAAATGTTTAAATTTTCAGCCCTCTAGCTCCGTTGGTGCGGCCTGTACGCGTGCCACATACAATAGCCAGCCAGCAAGCCAGCCTCTCTCAAAAACTGAAGAAACCAGTTTTGGTTGATAGTTTCTAATCATCAACATTATATATATATAATGACCTTCTTTGCTGAATAGTTCAATTGTACTTACCGTCAGTTTATTTATCCTATACAGGTATCCCCCGTTTTGCGAAGGTTTGCGTTACACCATTTCGGTTTACGCCACCTCGCTTTTACGAAATACTTCAAGCCGCCATAGCGTTGAACTGTGTCTGTGAGCATCTGTGCTTTATCTTGATTTCTTTTCTGCATCCTCATACCTGTCAAATTTCAATGTTAAGAATACGTGAGAATCGTGTGACCCCACCACGAAAAAGCGAGGAAAATAGGGAGGACTTATAGGGGAGGGATAGGGCATGCTCCCCTAGAAAGTTTTGAAAATTATCCAAGATTGTCCAAAATTGCGTTTCAGGGAATATCAGCTACTGAAATTAAGTGTTGTCTAGAAATTTATTTAAAACATGTTTCAACAGTGTTGTATGTGATCCTTAAAAATAATGTGGGTTCTAAAATTCTATAAAAATGATACTGAATACATACAGATATACAACCAACTTACTTTCATTTTGTGCAGCCTCGTTTGAATTTGGCTCAGATTCTAAACACTCTCCTCTCAGACTAAAGTTATGATCCTGCAATCGGGAGTAAAATGTATTCAAGAATATTTCAAGAATATATTACAAGGATATATTCCAATTTCACCATCGATATAATGTCGCTGAATGTGGGTTGAAAGTTTACCTCTCTCGTCTAATATAAGATTGTTAGAAATCTAAACCAATTTAATAAATCTAAATAAGTCTAACATTCTTTATAAAATACGTGAGAATTTTCCTTTCATGTGTGTGAGCGTGAGAATGTATCAAAATGCGTGTCTCACGCAAAATGCGCGAGACTTGGAAGGTCTGCATCCGTTAGCAAGAACTGCCCTAAGCTATCAGAAAAAGCCTAACAGAGCCTGTAATAGGGTTACGCATAGCGTAAAACTGTCAGACATAGAAGAAGATTATTTTCTGGTTCTGGGAACGCTCAAAGATTTCTCCCATATAAATTAACGGTAATTACTTCCTCGCTTTACGCCATTTCGGCTTAAGAAAGGTTTCATAGAAAACCTGTATTGCGTAGGTTGATGAAAGTACACATTGATAGTTGGATATATGAATTGATGACTTTTTCTGTTTATCTGTCCGTAACAATGAACTCTTCCACTTAAAGGTAACAATGTTGCTGATGAAAATAACTTCTATCCGCCATTTGAAACAATGGAATCTTCCACTGAAACGAGTTCAGTGGTTTCTTTTTATAAAAAGATCATCTCATAAAAATTCAAATATATCCATGAATTGTTTCACGAGGATTAACTAGTATTTAATATTCATATTTATAAGTTAGGTATTTACTGAGATTAGCTCATTAGTAAGGCCTATAAGATTAGCTTGTCAACTCGCACTGTATGGCAGGTGCCCTATGTAGACTCTTGGGCATACAGTATCTCCCAAAGATAAGTACACCCCTACCACTTTTTAATAGAAAGTTAATTTTAGTGGAACCTTACAACAATCAAAACAGATATTATCAGGTATTATTTATGATCAAACTCTATTGAAACTCTGTTGCCAAACATGTTTTCGTAGTGTTGTACTCATCTTTGGACGGCAACAGAGTTTCAATGCTGTAGAGATGTGGGCTGCATGGAAGAAAAGCTATCAGAGGGATCTTGGGGGAGAGAGCGTCCCGTTGGCTCTGGTTGAAGAGGAGCGACCAATAGCTTAATGCGCTAGCTGGACACAAGTCGGGGCTTGATCATCCTCGACTGGATCACCCGGGTGAGGGTGTCTGATGTTAAGACCCGAAACACCCGATGACCCCGGGTTCATCTCTTACGAGGTGTCCAGGTCGCGCCAGGTGTGTAAAAAAACAGATATTTACCAAGCTTAGCTTTTTCTGACACAAGGCCACAATACTAAGACATTCAGTGAGGATGAAACTGACTAAGAACAGCATGCGATACTGGCCTTGAGCGAACGATAGGTACCCCATATGCCCGTATTCACTCGTGTAAGAGTGGCACTATTTTGAACCAATTTTTTTTTTCAAAGAATCCAGTATCTGATCGGTGCATCTCGAAGGATGTCGCAATCAATAATAAAATGACACCTATGTCTTGAAGAGTAGGACGACTTAACCGTCAAAAAGTATAAGGACTGATTTGACCGATCACCGCTAAAGAAGCTGACATTTTTTTTACCATCGTACAAAGCTGGCACGGCAATGACTGTTTGAGTTTTAGTAAAAAACGATTATTTTATTTTATTTTTTTATTAAATCAAGTATTGTAAACCGTTTTTATTAATTTTTGACGGCTTAGTATGAAAGTAAAAAAAAAGTTAACTTCTTTAGCGGTGATCGGTCAAATCAGTCTTTATGATGCGATCCATTTTTGACGGTTAAGTCGTCCTACTTTGCTGGGTTTTCTTTTATCAGTTTGTCTAAGGTATTAATAACGTGGATGTTAGAATCATCATCAGTAAAATTTGAATGAAGAAATTCTGTACCAGATATGAAGATAAAATCAGGATGCAACTTATCCTCGCGTAAATACGGTAGATCTTTATTAAGCTTAGCTTAACCAGTACTCTGCGCCTAATCCATGGGGGTGGGGGTATCGATGTACTTTATGCATTGTTTGAATCCTAATAATAACCATTTTTATGAATCCCTTGGGTCAGAATTGTATGAGAAAATGTGTACATTTGTCTCTGTATATTGTTTACTTCAAAAGTTATGCGATTTTCGGTGCCCGGGTTCAGGATAGCACAAGGTGTAGTATACGCGAAACAATAGTGCAAAATGCGCCAAGGAAGACGACGATCACGGTGTTTTTGAAGTTTACCTTGGGCTTCATTGTTGCCCCCGCACCCACCTTTGTTTTTTCAATTTCTGAAATTTTAATTTTCGATACGGCCTATTATGCATTAGGCATGAAGAGGTGAAAGTATTTTCAGAATTCTGGATTTCCGCTCAGTGACTTGTACGGGATCTAAACAGTTCTACGGCTAAACCCTCACGACTTCAGTCAACGTGAAATTCAACTGCAACCATTTCCTGTTTTGCGCGTGTAATTATTCAGTCACGGCGTTTCAGTCAAGGGATTCATTGTAATTATTCCCATTGATTCTATTATTCGCTTAACGCGAATTCGCCGTACGCGAGTGAAAATTAGGATCAATTTATCGCGTAAAGCAGGGTCTGCCTGCACATCAAGAGTTACAAAGAATGTTTTGCACAATTTAAGAGCAAGAAGCTGACGATCGTATCGTAAGCTGTTGCCTATTTCAGTCGGTGAAATTGAGATGCAAATATTGTTCATTTAGAAAATACAACGCGTCTGCCTCACACACAAAAGGTCCTGGGTTCGATTCCCGGTATGAGCGAAGAGTGTGAAAAACGCTTCATTAGGACAAAGATCTCTGTGCACTCAGCAGCTAATTGAGTACACTCTAAGCTGTGTGATTAGGGTGGAGGTATCCATTCGTTGGACATGCGTCCTGCCAAGGGAGGGGATCATAACAACTTGTAGGAATAAAGTCCTGATCTCGACCAGACTTGAAACTTGCAAGGATTACTAAGCTGACGCATGCAACAGAAACCGGGCTACATACTCCATTGGGAGTCGTCTCTTAAGAGATGCTTTACTTTTTAACCTAGAAAATACAGTAAACTCTCACTGTAATGGTGCTCGTTCTCACGGCACTATTTCATGAAACACGCGTTCTAACGGGACGTTTGTGTTGATATTCTCGCGAGACTATTGACTGAGATTAGTTTGCACGCAGCAGCAGCAGCTCATGAAGATTTCAGTCGATTATTTGTAGATATGTAACCCGTATGTATGTGGCATTAAACTGTAAAAGTGTAATAAAAAGTCATTTTGGTCTGTACTTTTTGGTTTCTCATTATTAATAATAACGGTAGTCTACTATCAGTGTTGCCAATTTAGCGCGTTTAGCGCTAGATTTAGCGCGTTTCTTGTTTTGATATCCCAAAAAGCGCTAAACTAGCGCGTTTTCGCATAAAACATTCTGGCAGTTCTTGGCCATTTTCTGACTGTTTTTTTACCATTTCTAGCGTCTTTTCGGTGGTTTTTAGCCATTTTTGGCAATTTAAAAAAATTAGCGCTTTTTTAGCGCTTTTTGTCAGTCAAACTAGCGCGAAAATATTTTTTGGGTTGGCAACACTGTCTACTATACAATGTTGATAATTGCATCAATGCGAAGTGTAGTAATAGGCGTTTAGTTGCTGTTGTGAATAAACATCTCCGCAAGCCTGAAGCCATAATTCTCTTTTATATTATCTGATATAAGAAGATTAACTCTCCCTTTGCCTTTGTCCTTCACTCTCTCCCCCTCTCTCTCTCGCTCATACACGCATATAAAACACTAAGTGTTACTTGACGAAAGATTCAGATCTTGTTTAATGTCCATATCAAGCAGCTTTATTTTTTATACAGGAAATACAACACAAATAAAACGAATTTAATTCGCTATGTTTATTTCAGAGATCCCATTGAAGCGTAACATTTGGTTTAATGAAATAAGATCGATAATCCTAAACCCGATGACCTGGTGGCTGGTGGTTAAGTATTTCCCACCGTCTTCAGGGGTTGGTGTTTGAGTCTGAGTAAAGGCCAGGATTCCGAATGCTGATTTCCAAGGCATGCAGGTCATCCCCCCATGGACGATTGATGTGTGACACTCTTCTTACCTCTATTTCACCCCATTTTGGCTAATCTTAGTAAAACTACAAATATAAAACGCATTGTGTAGCCATACATATATTAGCATCAGAGTATTTGTGCGCTCTGTCTCGGTTCAAAGTGTCACTGCCACGTCCTCTGCCGGGGATCAGAGTGTAGTGTCTGTGTGGCCATTGAAATGTGTT
>VCCN01004221.1:1466925-1492613 GCA_006491835.1 Architeuthis dux | reverse complement strand
AGCAAGCTAGTCTCACACACCAATTCGCTAGTGTTGTGAGATCGATCCTCACTGATTTCCTCACTACCGTGATCTTGCGACAGACTTCAGTAAATAACCATACAGTGAGTTTATAAATTGATGTTAATAGTGTTGCAGCTTCTCATAGCAACGATATTTAACTGTGTGTTTTTAAAACGTAAATGATGGCCATCAGCGCGTTGCGGCGAGTAAACCAAGTGTCTAATGAAATATCAATAATCAGGGTTCAATGGGATTTGGAATCAACGCTCCAGCTAATTAAACAGATCAAATAACACAAATGTAACCCATAAGAACCCAGACCCATTTCTGATTGAAGGAACATTATGTGGGATTCTGGGTAGGTAAATCGACACGCGGTCACGTGACTGAACCAGGATGTTCGCTTAGTACACTTCAGGCGTTAAACAATCAAGGATAAAATATAATATTATATAAGAGACTGTGCAGATCAATTAAATTGTATGTGACACAGGTATCACAGTGGCTTCTTAAGGGTTTACATAATATATCAAATTTAACCTATTTTCAGCTATTCTATATGCAAATGTTGATCTGATCTTTTCAGCTAATTCTATATGCAAAGGTTTATTATCTGATCTTGTATTTGCCCTTTAGGCATTTAAGAGTGATTTTCAAGAACAGGTAAAAATCTGTGCCATATTCGTACAAAATGGAGAAAATATTTGAAATCACTTAATAGCATTTGCAAGATAATAATAGAAACTGAACATACCGTACATACTCGTGTATAGGTCGACCCTTGATTCATGATCACGAAATCATTAATTTATGGTATGCCTTGTGTATAGGTCGACCCCGGTTTAAACATGTTCATTATTTGCTGGTAGTAACCATTAAACATCTTTCATTTAAACCTTACACAATTATTATTCATGTGTAGGTCAACTTCCAGTTTTTTGCTTTAAAAAAATGGTGTTCAAAACTCGTCCTATACACGTTCTGTATATACGGTACCTATAATTCCAATTCTATTATTAAGACCTCTTGTAGAATTAATAGTTGATCCTAGTTTAAAATTATTTAACTAAGGCATATTCCTCCCTTCGGGAACTCTCAGATTCTTTATCCGAAATTATGAGATTCCTCTTTTGTCTCTTTCCAAAGGTTTGGGATAAAATTCTGAGTTTCCCATTCAAAAGTCCATAATTGTATTTTGAACGTGCCACACAGGAACGTCTTTATAAGCCCCCCCCCCAACTTCTTACTCCACTCAACTTATTTACATTCCCAGGTCCGGCTTCAAGCCAACTGGACCAATTGAGCCCCGCACCTAAGGGAGCTCCGCGCTAGGGTAATCTGCTCTAGTCTTGTCAAATACACACAATAAGACATTGTAACCTGAATCTGAAGTTAAATCTAAACTTAAACAAATTCCTAAAAGACTTTGCAGAGAAAAAAAAATGCAAGCAAGATAACTTTTTCATAATAAAAGGAAATGAATGACTTGGCTCCACGAACGGAGATTTGGGACGGGTTTTCCGTATCTTTATTCGGGTCCTAGGTCGGTGGGGCCTGAATGTGGAAAATCCGCAATGGAGTTTTAAGGTGAAGTGCAACGTGCGCGCGGCCGACCCTACCCTTTGAACCTTAGGTTTGCATACTATGGTCCACCGTAGTGGCACTGATAGCAGCAGTGTCATTAGGTCGTAGGTTTGACGGGAAAGGAAATAATACGACTCACTTAACATTAATAAATTAAAAAATGATTTTTAGAAATCCCCAAAAGATAATTTGTTCCCGATGTTCACTCACATTTTGAATGTTTTTCTATCTAAACAAAGAATAAAATTTATATTTTTAATAAATCATTTCACAGTAACTAAAACAATTGGTTTCGTAACTATTTACTTTTCAAAAGGTAATCACATTTTCTTTATTTGAAGGGGTATAATACCGGTCCTCTACATTCCACAGCCATTTTGATTAAAACAGTAAATTACAATCGGATTGGTTGATCTGGTCTTGGGTTCGAGTCACACTTTCGGTTATTAGGTTTCAGTTTTCTGCTTAGATTATGTACATCATTGAAAAAACCAGACGTTGAGAATTTCGATATCATTTCTTCCATCACCATGTGACAAAACAACTATTTAAGAAAATAAAAGATCGATATTTCGATCAATGAGTTACTTTTTTTTCCCAAAAAGATCTTTGCAAAGGCCTTACATATGTAGTTTTGTTTAGTCATACGAAATAAAGAGTACGTATTTTCCGGTTTATAAAACGAACGTGTACAATATTTCCAATTTTGAATAATTTGAAGTATGTTTTCAGTGATTATGAGGATTGTCAAACTATTTATAAGTAGTATATTTGATTCTATAAGCAAAAGAGACTTATGTACGAGGTGCTACCCAAAGGTTTACAAATACTTAGTAGTTGGTTTGTGGCCGCACAGAAATATATTCTTACGCAAATGCACATTTCATTTCTCTGAATATGTGATTAGCAAAATATGGAGGAAAAAGGCATTGGCAGGCTCTAGGAAATAATCCCCCCAAGAAAAATACGGTATATTTGCTTATACCGCTTTCAAACAACTAAACAATTTTCATTATTATTGGATGAAGTATTGTAATACAGTATTTTATTAAATTTGACTAGTTTTTACCTTCATCCTAATTTTAGTTGTTTTTATACAACTTATTAATTCGGGCCACTGTTTCTATGGCAACGAATAACAGCGCAATCAGAAATAAAGAGTAAGCCTTCGGTGAGAATCGAACTCACGCCCTCATTGCCAGAGGGAGACTAGTTTACGCCTAGCTGCTTTTACCAATCGGCCACGAAGACTTCATGTATTATAAGTGTAAATCAGCTTCTGCTAATTGCGCTGTTCTTCGTTGCCATAGAAACAGTGGCCCGAATTAATAAGTTGTATAAAAGCAACTAAAATTAGGATGAAGGTAAAAACTAGTCAAATTTAATAAAATACTGAACTAAACAATTCTCTTAATAAAGCTGTATGATATATATTTCCTTAAAGAATTGTTGCCATTGCCGAGTCTCTGGTCTATACTTTTATTACTTAAAAGAGGAAAATCGTTCTATTACGAACTATCTAAAAAAAGAATAGCTTTCAATCTTAGTTGTTTTTTTTATCAAATAAGCATGTCGATACACCCATGACGGCTTTAATTTTCACCATTGGGATATTTTTTCTTTGGGGAATTTTTTCGTGGGGATATTTTAAGTTTGGTCAATTTTTAACAGCCACGGCTTGGATTCCGCACATATAAAAATGAAAAATTCTCTTTCCCCATTTTTGATTTTTCCTATTTAATTTGTGTAGGAAATTAAATATTTACATAAAAATTCGTTCTATAAACCAGGAAATACGTAAATAATTTTGTTTTTTCGACTGTGCATTCAATTGTTCACAAATTAAAAAACAACAAATGAATAAAACGAGAAACCAAAATCCTGAGAATCTTTGAAAATTAGTAAATTCAAATTATTATTAGTAAATAATGATATAAAACGCATTAAATTATTACCTGCGCTCATATTCTGGACATACATTGTTCACTAACTTTCAACAGCAAAAGCATTCTTCTCAAAAGTGTTATTAGATACATAGGAAGATTTTCGCAATAACAGAAGAAAATAAAAATAAAATCAAGGACATGCACCTTTTGTTCAAAATGGAGGTATGTTTAATCATCGAAATGTTTTGTTGTAAGCAAAAAAAGGGCAACTTCAAGACGACTTTTAAAGCATTTTTGTTTCGGAAATAAAATCATTTCACTTGAGGGATATGCGCATGCGTCAGTTAAAAGCTAAAAATGTATAAGCAAAATAGCGAGCAGGACGTTATTGCTGTAATAGACTTACAGATTCTATGCACAAACGAATGTCGTCATTGAAGTAGGTTATAACGAAATAATTACATTTAAAAAGGGTAGAATAATGATTGCTTCTTTTGAAAATCTTGTTGGCATTTTCCTGTTTCCTACAACGCAAAGAGGTCTTAATGCTGAAGGTCAAAAAAGTATTATCGGTAAAATGATGCAGAGGCGTAACTCGTGATAAGGGGGGGTTTGGTGGCCTGTGGAGGGGGCTTAGATCCTTGGATCCAACATTTAGTGAGATTTGTCAGTAGAAATGCAGGTGAACTGATATTTATATAAAGCTTTTTTTTTGGTGGGGGCTCCATTGGGCTTGCAAATAGGGTTTATTTACGGGCCCAATGAAGACCCCCCCAAAAGAAAAAAACAACTTTGTAAACAGTAGTTCACCCCCTAAGCTACAGCTCAGATATGAGGTCAAGTAAAAAAAAAGTCAAATTTCAAACAATGCTTTAAATCTCTTGTATTGTAAAAACAGCAAATTATCTTTCGTTTTTTTTTTAATGAGGTGGAAACAAAACTGGTATCTGAAATGTAGTTTTCTAGTTTTAACATATTATACAAAATAAACAATTAATTTATAAAATTCAAGTATTTGTATATTATATAAATGTTTAAAATATTACATAAATAATTCAAATAATCTTTAAAAGATCATATAACTGTACCAGGGAAAGAAATTGTCTTCATATAGTCAGTGGAATGTGTAAAACGTTTTCCCTCATCTGAAAAATAATAATTGCAATAAAAACAAAGATATTTTGCTTTTAACAATCAAACAAGCAGTTCCTTCATCAACTGTTTGACTTAACTTAAGGCAGTCCGTCGAAGATCGATGCGGGCTGTTGACCCGTGCCTACACATATCGACGAGGACGTCCCCCATCCCTCGAGGGGAAAGAGGAAGCCTGCGCAGGAGAGGAATTGTCAGTGCTGGAGGTGATGCACTGACCACCAGTAGCACTATCTTGGCTCGCACAGCCAGAGTCTGATGGCACGGGGGGAAATCCGAGACGGTCAGGTGTGCAGAATCAACTGGTATATTCCCCGAACGAAAGTTGTTCTTCAATCTTCAGTTTTAATACATCCTGAGTATTCATTCTGACCACACCGGGAGAAAGGCGTGGTCGCGATATTTGCATGTTGAAATATGTCATGAACACTTGAATGTCTTGTTAAAAAACAGAAGTACGGGCGTTCCCCAGTTAACGACCTATTCGTTTATCGACCAACCACATTTCGAGGTTGAAAAAACAAAACAAACAGACAAATATGGACCCTTGCCTTATTAGCAAAGGTCTAAAACAAAGCTTTCGTTTAGCGACCATTTCGTTTAGCGAACTGGTCATCGGAACGGAACCCGGTCGTTAACCGGATAACGCCTGTAAATAATAAAAAAAGGTTTGATTGTTATTGAAGGAGATGGGTAGCAAAATTAAAGAAAAGGTGGCTTTGTTTCGATTATATCAATCTGGAGATTAGAATGATTAGAACAAAAACTTGCTTATACTTTTCTTTCCGTATGTGGTTTAAGCGGTGTCATTTTTTAAAAGTTAGTAAACATCAATAAGACCGAAGCAAGCAAACACCCCCTTTGCAAAGGGGGTTAATTGGTCAGTAAAGAAGGTAGGAAGTGCAATGGAGGGGTGGACATGCACGACTAAAATATAGGGGTCGGATCGGGTATAGATTAAGGAGAATGGCACTCGGATTTTAAGAGGTTGCTTCATATGTGTGTGTGTGTGTATGTCTGTGCGGTGTTAGGATTGTTGTTTTTTATGGTAGTAGAAGAACAAAAGACAACAAATACAAACAACGAATTTCACAAAAACACAACAGCAACAAAATAAGCATAAATTGTCTTTTAAATAACTTAAGATGTTAGTAAAAAAAGAAAATATAAACATAGGGAAACAAATGTCTAATGCAAGTCAATTATTCGGACGGTAGATATTTTGGATGAAGTAAAGCTCAGTACCACTAAGGTTCCCTCGTAGAGATTAGTACCACTTAATATAACCAAGTAAAGATCAGCACCACTCAAGTTCCCTAGTAAAGCTCAGTACCACTAAGGTTCCCTCGTAGAGATTAGTACCACTTAATATAACCAAGTAAAGATCAGTAACACTAAGGTTCCTTTGTAAAGATCAGCACCACCCAAGTTCCGTCGTAAAGCTCAGTACCACTAAGGTTCCCTCGTAGAGATCAGCACCACTCAATATAACCAAGTAAAGATTAGTACCATTCAATGAGACCAAGTTAAGATCGGCACCACAAGGTAACGATGAACAAAAAAAAAAAGAAAGAAAAAGGATTTACAACAATTTATTAAACTCCATTTATTTTTTAACCATCATGGCGCCTGCGCCATTTTAACCCCTTTTAGCGATATGGCCTTTTTGACTATATAGCAAAAAACTATTTTAAAGAAAAAGGTTTATTTTTATTTATTTAATTACATTTTTAGGCCAATGTGCTGTTTTGGGCTACTTTATCAGATCCGATATATCCGTCTGGCAGTGCTATAAGGGTTAAACTGGGGACCTGTATGGGTCTACATGGGAGTGTACCCAAGATCTCTTAATGTTGTAATAGCCTAACTAAAGATCAGTACCACCCAATCGGCCCAAGGAAAGATCAGGTCCCCCAAGAAAAGAAAAGTAGTGCAGATATTTTAAAGGATTTGAGGAATATGTGGTGAATAAAACCAAATCTTTTTTTTTCACTCAGGTTTCACATAGAACTATTTTTTCGACAATCTTAATAGGCGATCACTGATTTGACCATTGTGTAACTGAAGCGACTCAAATCACATATCAATCGTCTTGCTACCAAAATCGGAAAATTAAACCCACAAGGGTGGTTTAGATTCGACTTAAAAATAACCATCAGCTGTCTTAGTCTGGCACATGGACAAATGGGGGATCCGGGGGACGAAAGCATGAGCATCCGCTTGGGGGAGGGCAAACAGGGCTTATGTCCACTCCCCGCTGGGTCAATCCTTCTCACTGAGGGCGAGGGGATCAAGGGGGGCACTAACAGTCATATCAATTGAATACACTACAAATAGCGGCGAGTGTAGCACCTTCTTCACGGGTGGAATAGCAATCGTGTAACAGGGTTGCCACTGAGATATATTCCGAATATATTCGTTTGCCCCTCCCCTGGAAAGGGGGCAGCGGACGCTCATGGACGAAATCTTCCAACTGAAGGGGGATCACCTGTCTTGAAAATCAGCATTCGAATTCTTAGCTTCTACCTGGACTCGAACTCGAAATACCTAACCACTTCGGTCAACAAGCAGGCCATTTCGTCGCTGTAACCGATCTCATAATACAAGCCCCTCCCCCCTAACCGAAAGTAGAGCGTTCGTAAGCCGAAATGGCGTAAAGCGAAGAAGCAATTACCAATAATTTACATGAGGAAAATTTCAGAGCGATCCTGGACTCAAAATTGACTTTATTAGCATTCTCTCATGTGAACATGTAGCATAGAGTGTCACCGATACGGTAGCAGAGTGAGAACCAAAGACCTGATGCATATAGCACTCTGTTCTATCATTTGACAAAATCGGGGGCGTGAAACGTCAGGGTTGCTGGGTATCGTGTCCGTTTTTTCGCCCAGTATATCCGAATAACAATTTTAAGAATCGGACATCTTAAAGTCACTACCCACGCCCCGAATTTTTTACCAATTTCAAAGACGTTTTGAGGCCATATAGGATGAGATTTGAACATAGCTAATTTTTCTTATCGGTGAATGGTTCAAATAGAGAATTTTTAGTAGTATATAGATAGAGAGGGAACGCTTCCGCCGCACCTAATAAAAGTAAGGGAACTCAGTTCCCAGGCGTTCCCACAGTACTACACCACGACTTATTGGTCGAAATTAAATTAGTATAAGATAAATGGGTTTGTCCGAATAAATAAACTTACTTTCGTACATATTGAATAAAACAACAAAGAAAAAGTGTAAAGAGGTTCTGAAAACGAAACAAAAAATATTTGCTTAATTAAAATGGTTTCACTTGACTTCATCTTGCAAATAGGCCAGGGGACAACGTAAAACATGTTGTCTATACTTTTGAGAAGAGTCATCGGCAATCATTACCTTTCTCGTTTCCATGCAGTCTCCGCTTCAGCTGTTCTGATTCCGGAATCGCCGGAGGTCCTAGGCCTACCAGGCTTAGGTATACTTCCTTCAGCCATTTTAACTTCAGAAAGTGGAAAAATGTTGAAATTGTCGTCTGCTTCTTTGACTTTAAATTCACCATCAGCAGCAGCGGAGGACTTCGGGCGATTCCGGAATCAGAACAGCTGAAGCAGCGGCCATATGGAAACGGAAAAGGTAATGATTGCCGAGTCATCAACCCATCAACTGCAAATGACTGAAATTGCAGTAATAGTAATAACTATTACGCAATATCATAACACTATTACTCAATATATTACTCAATATCATAACACTATTACCAATATCATAACACTATTACTTCGCCACCTGCCGCAGTTAATGGGTTAACATTCAAAGAGTTTTTCGGACAATCGACTCATTCTCCTCGTTATTTTTGTTGTTCACGCAACGTTTCGGCCGATCGATTCAACGGCCTTGCTTAGGTATCCTATCCGTATGTAAAGAGGTGAGGGGACTCTTTTTCCGGTATGGTAGCAGAACAGAAATAGTAACGCTTGACACCACGGAAATATAAAGTGTCCCCCTCTTTACATATGGGTAGTACACCCGAAGAAGGTCGTAGAATCGATCGACCCAAACGTCAAGTGAATAACAAGAAGGAAGCATAGAAATATCCTTTTGGAATTCGCAAATGTCCCAGATTCATAATTTCATGATGAAAGAAATGCCTTATGGAAGGAATAGATTGAAAGTATCAAACATACTAATGTCAGACTATCGTAATGGTGACATCTCCAAGTTGAGAAATCTTTATAAAAGTTTTTTTTACTGTTACGTAATTCATTATATTAATTTTGACTACTATTTACCTTAATTTTCTTTTTACCACAACTCAACTCGTCCCGTCACTCTACGGCAACAGCGAATATCGGAAATGAAAAATAAGCTTCCGGTGAGATCCGCACTTTATGCTCGCTGCCGTAGAGTGACAGCCAGAGTTGTGTTGTGATAAAAAAGATCAACTAAAACATGAAGACGAAGGTAAATAGTAGCCAAAAATTAATATAATCGGTTACAAGACTTAAACTAATAATGAATATATATAAAAATAAAACTGTTTCGTAATTATTCAATATTATTCAACTAGGATTATTCGCAATATGAAGTCAAGTAAAAAAACCATTAAAATATTTCTATAGAATAAAACAAAACAAAGATGAAAGCAAAAGATAAAATTTAAAAAAATAAGAAAACAAAAATAAAAAGTTCAATGAAAAAATGAGATCAGAATATAATAATTACTTGTGACAACTTTGGTTTTGTGTACATCAAATATATATATTTTAAAAAAGGGCAAAAGAAATCGGCCGTTACATATTTGATATACAACCAAAAGTTTTTTAAATTGCCTTAAATTAAGTTGTCGTAAAATGATTTAAAACTGACAAAATGGCGTCACTAGGGGTAGTGCACCAAACCATCGGAGGTGATGACACCAAAATAACTGTAAATAGAATTTCCGAGTTTCGACTACACGCGAGGTTGTTTTTGTTGCTTTTGTCAAATTTTAGGGTGTTTTAGCTACAATATTGTGGAATTAGTATTTGTAAACCTATATCAACAACTTTGAGAATAAAGTAATAATTAAAGGAACAAATAAATAAAAAAGGCTTCCGCTCAATTACTAATAATGTAATTCAATATAGAAACAATTTTGTTTTTAGTATTAATATAAGAACTATTACATTTAAGTAATTTAAAACTATATTTATCACATATTATTCTATGATAAAATTAATAAATAACTTGCTTGTATAACAATTATTTTAACGTTAAAATGAGCTTAATTGATGTAGTTCTTAAACGTTTTCAGTTTGAATTCTATGCTTTTCTTATAGAATTTTAACTTTAAGCTACATGAAACTATATAAATGTAAATACATTTAGGCTGTACAGTACAGGGTGTTCCTAAAGTCTGGACAACAGGAAATATCACTATTTATAACTAACTATATTTCTTTGCACCACAGATTAAATATGGGTTTGTCGAAAGAAGAAAGTTATAAAAATTACGAGACACCTGAGGGAACGCATCATAAATGAATGTGCTCAAATTGACGGAAATGTGGAGTTAATGCATCGGGTTCATGTGAATCTCGCAAAGCGCATTGAACTTTGCATCACAAATGGTGGAAAACATATTGAAGATGTTATTTATTAATATTTCAATTAAATAAAATATTGATCAAATTCTTTATTGAAAATATGCATTTTGCCTATGTGTCCAGACTTTAGGGACACCCTGTATATTGTAATTTTAATTTTTATAGTTATTTATGTAGTGCCATATTGATTAATATGCGGGGTTGCGATTTACGGGTAACATTAGTACAAAAAACATTACTACGGATTCTGTATGGTCTGGTACGGGCGGAGGTTCATTGGAGTGACACCATGAGTTACCGCACTGGGTGACACAAACCCTAGTGACGCCACAGTATTTATACAGAAAGAAATTAAAAACTCGAAACTTATTATTAAGAATGAAAATACGAGAAAAGACTACAAGATATCTAAAAAAGACTAGCGTCCTTTTTTTAATGTAAAAGTTAGGAGCAATTTTAAGCTACCTAGTAAACAACCATTATTGTAATAATGATAGTATCACAACATACTTGAAAGTTATTATTGATGATATTGATATAAAAATAATGATTTATAAGAACAGAAATGAATAAAAATAGATAAACTCTCTCTGTAAATCAAATGACAAATATATAAAATAGGCCTAACACTGTGCGACGAGATTTCTGTTTCTGGCTAGTGAGGGCTATTTTCTAAATGTTTGTGCGTAAAAAGTATGAAAAACGTCTATTATTTCCTTCAAACATTTAAGCAGGACAGTGATATTCATATATAGTTGTCTTTCTAACTTTATTTGATTTAAAATGTGCAAAATTCGCCCGTTGGGAATAAATAGCTTTCAAATTATCACTGTTCTGGTCACAAAAGTAAAGTTTGAAACGGAATAAATGACATTTTCTATACTTTTCAGACATAATCAATCAGAGAATAACACTTATTATCCCGGAACAAAAAATAGTTAAAAAAATATGTCGCACGGTGTAATCAATGCATGGAAACAAAAAATGAACACATAAATGAAAAGAAATGAATAGTTAAGCAAATTGTAAAAGAATGAATAATTGGAAGAAAGAAAGAAAGATTACTTTTTGGGAGAAATAGATGGAAATTTATTTGTCGATCACGCCAACATCCCCCGAATATTGTTATTTAATGATAGAGGCTGTAATGAACAGCCATGAAAGCACAGAAAAACTTCGACAGGAATTTGCAATAAATTTCCGTGCAAAGTGGTTTACTTTTTTTTTTCTCACTTCTTTCTCAAAAACCCATTTAATTAATTTTTTTCAGTTTTAATCGCTTGACGCTTTCGTTTGTGTGTGTATATGTGTGTACAAAAATGGTGAGATTTTAAAATGTCTAACAAAGACAAGGCAGCAAAACAGTTTATTTTTTTTTAATTAACTGAATTGTGTTAAAACAAAATGAAGTATGAGTTTTAACTTTGTTTTTAAGAAGAAACATACTGTTTGTGAATTGTTTACTTTCTTTCACCAGTGTAACGAAAAATAATTTATACTTTCATTCACTCATCTCTCATGGGTTTTTGGGGGGTTTTTTATACAAACTTTCTATATTTTATTTTACTAAATATTTTTTTTTTACAATATTTAATGTTAATATAAAAATTAAAGTTGCTCAAAGAATAATTACCTGTTAAAGATTTTTTTTCTTGTTTTGGTTATTTTTCTTTAAAAAAATCGTTTTTTTTTTTCTTTCTTAAAATTCACTGATATTAAAAAAATTAATGATTTCACTTTTTAAAAATTCCATTTAATTACAAAAAATGTTATAATTTATTTGGGTAAAGATGAATTTTTGTTTTTCCTGCAAACTTTTTTTTTTCTCTTCATCGGATGACACGTTTAAAAAGAATTTTATGTCTAAATACATATAGGATTTCTTTCACTCTTTTTTTTTGTTTTGGAAAATTGTGTGTATGTGAAATTATTTAGAGGTGAATGTTTAATGTTATTTTTACATTTTAACTTTGTAACTGCTGAACTCGTTTTTTTTTTCTTAATTCCTCAAAGCCAATAGACTTTCCAAAACTTCGTCCAAGCTAGCCTCTTTTGTAGCAAGGTCGTCAGTCCGACTGAGAGAGGCCGTGGACGCACTCTCTGCGGTTGTATACCCCCTTGCACCGGCCAAATTTGCAGGAGAACCACCCTCCTGATCCGTCGTCCACCCGAATGAGGAGGGGGACGACGAGAAAGAGTGGCGTTGGCTGGAGGGGTAGTGTTGGTCGTGGTGGTGTTTGGAGGGGGTAGTCGATGGCGGCCGGCTGCTCGGAGAGGAGTCCAGCCGCTTATTGCCAAGCGTCAGTTGCTGCTGGTGATGATGGTGGTGGTGGTGGTGTGAATATTGGGACGGCGATCGAAAACTAAGGTCATTGTTTGGTTGGCCTAGAGTGGACTGGTTCTGTTCCATGGACGTAGGGCGAGCTGGGAGACCGACGTGTCGGTCATACTGTGGTTTCTGCAAGAATTCAAAGAAAAGCTTCTTTTCAGAACTACATTCATCAGGATTTTCAAGGACGCTATTTCTATTATTGTTATTATTATTATTACTACTACTACTGCTACTATTGTTGTTGTTGTGACTAACAACGTTACTGTGTAGTATACTACTGTTAGTTAAAGGTGAGTCTGAAATGATAGTTGTGTTAGTGTGGGGGACTGAGGTACTGATTGTTTTATTACAACTTAATTGGTTAGTGTTACTAAGGCTGGTGATAGGTTCATTAGAACTACTGCTACGGTTACAAAAACTGGTGCAAGTATTAGAACTACTGCTGCTACTTATATGCCTAGGGCTACTATTATTGTTATTATTATTACTACTTGGACTATTACTTGATATACTACTAGGGTTAGTAGAGGAATTAGGGTCATTTAGGGAATGAGAGGGTGAATGGTGATTCAAAGAAGCACCATCACTCTTACCTTTTCTGCTTCTGAAAAACGGCACCGTAAGCTTAGGTCTTGGAGGCGGCTGAGGGGGTGTTTGCTTGGCTGAGGCCTTTGCTTGCTTACTACTATCCCTGAAATGGAAGAGTTTCGGTTTCCAATCTCTTTCTTTGTCCTTTTCTTTCTCCTTCTTTTCAGACGTTTTGGATGAATCGTACTGCATAATTCTGTCAGATACTTTCACAGTCTTTATGGGCGTGGCAGCAGCGAGTTCCTCGCGTCTGCTAATCTCGACCGGTTCTTCCACAACTTCGCGTACAGGTTTGGCGGTGCTCGGCTTTGGTGGAACTTGTGGAGACCCCTTCTTGGAGGAGGGTTCCGGCTGCTCCTCGGACGGGACGGCGCGCCGAGCAATTGGCTTTCGTATCATTGGGGGCGCCTCTTCAACGATGCGATATTCATCTCCCTCTTTTACAAGGAGGGCCCCTAATTCTAGTTGCTCTTTCGTGCGAGAGTCACCGTTGGTGATGATGTGATCGGCGGACACATCTAGCGTTGTGTCTGCTTTGATGGTTTCAAACTCGTGGGCTGCTGGGAACCCGTTCCTCCCAGATTCTATTGATTCTGTTTCTTCTTCTTCTTCTTCTTCCTCTTCTTCCTCTTCGTTTGTTTCTTCAATTGCCTCCTCAATTCTTAGAGCAGGAGAGAAACCCTGCGAAATCGGGGACTTTTTCGGTTGTGGAGTTACTTCGTGCTCTGATCGCTTGATAGGAGTAATTCGCTTGGGTTGTTCTGGTTTCGCGGTTTTGATGGGGGTAGTTTTTATACTTGCCGTGCTTGAACTCGGGCTGGGAGGTTCTGTCTGTCTACTTTTACTTTCGAACATGTCACGAATTTGAGAAAAGGGCACAATAGGAATAGGCATTAGGCCTTTCGGCTTTTCTTTAGTCCGGAATTTGTCGCTGGGTAAGCTGACATTAGCTGGCTTGGGAGGAAGTGTTAATTTCGGGGCTTTCATTGGCGTGGTCAGCGATCGTGAATAGGCAGGCGTAACACGTGTCTTGATGACAATAGGTGCATTGTGGCTGATGATGCTGCTTGCAGGAGAGGAGGTAAGACTGGGAGTGAATCTCCAATCGTACGATCTCATGGAATCTGTATCCCGATTCAGAATACAACTACCGCTGCGGGAGACGCTGGATTTCTTGTACCAATCCGGAACATTGAGCTTCTGCAATGAACGGGAAACGCGCAGTTCATGGACGGACGGCACTCGTCGGAAAGTGGACTCACCTAACAGGTCATCTTCGTCGTCATCGTCCAGGTTGGTTTCCAGAGCCTGCATGCTCTTCGATTTGGGGACATGACGGTCGGCGAAACGACCTCTGCCCGTCGAATGTCTTACCTGCTGCTGTGGCTGTTGCTGGCCTGAATGTAAATCCATCATGCTCGCCGACTTTCCGAAATATGATCGCTGAAACGAGAAAGGAATTTCAAAGACATCAAAGTCAAAGCTAAAATGCCTTTCAACGGTTTCGCCCGTATCTAAGTCCGTCTCTACCAACGAAGCTATGGAACCGTAGCGAGATATGCAAGATTCGAGATTGTCAATGGAGGCAGCCCGTACCGACTCCTCAAGTTGGTCGGCATAGCTAGGGGAGAGGATACAATCTGGGTGTACCTCGTGATAACTAGGACGGGGTAACCGGGGTTCAGGATAGCTATAAAGTTTACTGCGCGAATGAACCTGGCTCAACTGACTTAGACTCTTACTGGCTGACAGTCCCTGAACCGGGATCAAAGATGTATCAACATGCAACTGTAGACGTTTGGCGGCATCGCGGCGTTTCAGTGCCCTCACCGTTGCCTTGTGGTGACGGGCAAACTTCGTGCCGACAGAGTCTCCAATATCGGCATTGATCGTTGCTATATCCGAAACATTGTCGGCACTGAAGTATTTGTTTCGCGTAGCATTGATTTTCCGCCTGCTAAATGGCATTTTACCCGTTGAGCTTTCTACCCGTTGGTCCGGGTGAAGCGTAAGGGGTCGTTGTAGAACAGAGGTATAATGTCGCCCTGATCCGTATATCCTACTCTCCGGCGAAAAGCGGTCACTGTCAAGATCAGTTAAATGATCCTCAATTTCTTCCTCTTCCTCCTGAGAAAGGTTCGTCCGGCCACCGGTAAGCGGACCGCTTTGGTCGAAGTCTTCTCCGGTGGTGTTGTTGTTGTTAGAGTTGTCCAGTTCCGCGGAACTGTCAGCAGTGAAAGGTTTTGGCCCTAGACGGCCCTCCGAAGAACAAGGCCCTAGATGGCCCTCCGAAGAAGAAGGGCATAGACGGCCTTCTGAAGAACACGGCCCGAGACGGCCTTCCGAAGAACAAGTCCCCAATTTGTTTAACGAATAGACGCTGGCATAATCTTCAGAATGCGACAGGCAGTCCATTTTGAACATCTCGTAGTCAATGTCTAAATTGGACAGTTCCCTACTGAAGATTGTGTCCGCACCGCCGACATCGCCAAAACCGTTTTTGTTGTTAGCACCGTTCGAAACTGAAAGCGAAACTATTTCTTCCGGTTCATTGTTGACAGAAGGTTTAGAGTCTAAGGCCTCGTTCTCCGCAATTTGGTAACGATTCTCACTGCCAGATGAGTAAGAATCGCTAAAGGCATCGTGTGATGTGGAGATGGGGTCTGCTTTTGCAGTAGTTCCCACTGGCGGTGGTCTCATGACCGTGCCACTTTCCAAGACACATACATTGTTAGATACCAATTTCTCCTCTGGTAAATCCTCCAGAAAATCCTCTTTTTTAGGTACCACTTCTTCCACTGGTAAATCCTCGAGAAGTTCCTCTTTGGAAGGTACCACTTCTTTCTCTGGCGGCGGTCTCATGACCATGCCACTTTCCAGGACATGTACATTGTTAGGTACAACTTCATCCTGCGGTAAATCCTCGAGAAGATCCTCTTTGGAAGGTACCACTTCCTTCTTTGGCGGCGGTCTCATGACCACGCCACTTTCCAGGACATGTACATTGTTAGGTACCACTTCCTCTTGCGGTAAATCCTCGAGAAGATCCTCTTTGGAAGGTACCACTTCTTTCTCTGGCGGCGGTCTCATGACCACGCCACTTTCCAAGACATATACATTATTAGGTACCACTTCCTCCTGCGGTAAATCCTCGAGAAAATCCTCTTTGGAAGGTACCACTTCCTTATCTAGCGTTGGTCTCATAACATTGCCACTTTCTAAGACATATACATTGTTAGGTACCACTTCTTCCTCTGGTAAATCCTCCAGAAAATCCTCTTTGGAAGAAAGCAATTCACCCATACGCCCACTGCCGTCCATAAGGTCGTCATCTGGAGTCCAGCTACTGATAGTATCAGTTGTGTCGGCCTCATTTAGAGAGAGTTCACGCTTTAATATCATTGGTCCGTTGTCCAAGAGTTCAGTATTCAAAATGTTCATATCTGAAGGAGAATAGGTTATATGATTTTTATCAAGATCAAGGATTGTTGCCATCGTCGTTGTTGCTAGATTTGTTGTTTCGTTATCAGATGGCACCACATCATCACTGATCACGCCGTCTCCTTCGCTGTAATTATTGTTGTTACATCCGGATTTTGTTACACTATCATTGCTGATGTTGATATTGTTGGTTATTTTAGGTTCATTGTCAACGTTGATAATGTCGCTTATTATAGGGTCATTATCGATACTGATAGTGTCGCCTGTATTGTTGGCGTTGCTTTCCTGGTTAATATTCCCGTTGTTGACACCACTTTCGCGGCTGGCATTAATATCCAAAGAGTGTTCACCACTAATATCGGATTTAGTTATTTCCATCTGATTCGACCGATTATCATTATCGGTAATATTGTTGTTATCAGCATCAGCATCTTCCTCCTCAAGAGTGTTGTTGTTGATGCTATCGGTTTCGTGTTGATTATTGTCCAGGAAATAATTCCGTTCAGAATAATCCGTGCGTGTCTCCTCGGTGTAAGAAAACGTAAATCCCCGCGGAGTATTTTCGGCGGCGTTCGATCGCTGTGCGTCGCAGTACATTTTAATCGCCCGAGAACCCTTTGCGTAGAAAGGGCTCGATTGAATCGGTGATGACGGCATTTGGGACACCCTGCCACCCGCAAGTACAAATTCATCGTCCGGCAAGTCGTTCGAGCTTATTAGCCGATCCCGTGTTGAAGAATCGATAGACTCCAGAATTTCGATGAACGGGGCTTGGTGGCTCTCTGGCCCCTGGACAATGTTGCAGATCTCAGTATGAACATCGCCGTCAGAATAGGACCGCTCCCTGGATTGACTAGATGATAGGAGCAGTGGGGCCCGGGTTACGGGTTTCACGTAGTCGTCTTTTACTCGCGTGCTCCGTTCCGGGGACGTAAAGTTGAGTAACGCGAACTCGTTGTAAGTGGTCAGATCTCTCGACGTATCGCTCAGATCCCCCACTGTCATGCTTAAGGGCCGCGCCGTCACTGTCAACCCTGGGGTTGGAGAGCTACTCACCGGGGTAGGAGTGCTGATGATCACCTTTTTATGCGGTTGGGACCTGGGAGGTGATCTTTTGCCACCGACAGGCCTGGCCACAAGGGTTAAGTCGGATTGTTTTGGCTTGGGAGGTAGAGCGGGTTTAGTGAGGGCTTGGTCCCTTTTAGCGGATGGTTTGTGAACAACAGGGATTCTCTGGTGTGAATCTCTCAGGGGTTCAAATAGATCCGGGTTTGCAGTATAATCCTCTGAACTATCACTGGTTATTGCAGTAGTAGTAGTAGACGTAGTAGTAGACGTAGTAGTAGTATCGCTGCCAGGTGCAGCGGTTGTCCGTGTCTTAGAAAGCAAAAATGGCGGCGGTCGAATGACCGGTGACGGATCGATGATTGCAACCGAGGAAAAGCCAGCCGGGTTATTAGCTTCACCTTGTGCAGTCACTTGTTTGTGTTGCACCTCGTTGCATTCAGTTCGTTCAGCTATCGACCCGGTCGCCGATGAAGTAGAACTCGTCGAAGCAAAAGACGAATCGATACAACTTTCTTCAGAAGTATCGGCATCCTCTGTTCTGTCGGAGACGGTAAACAAAGACACGTGATCGCCGCGCGATTTGCTGTTGGTTCCGTGGCCAGGTAACGGCTCAGGTATGTAGTTGGTAGTAGTAATGACGGATTTAGTGGGTAAGCCGCTGATTACCGAGGACCCTTTTATAAATGAGTATGAGCCTGAAGTTGTCGGAGAGGAGTCACTGCTACTACTACTATCGTTGCTACTATCATCATCATCATCGTTGTTGTTGTCACTATCACTATCAGCACTCAGACGAAGTTTAGTAGTAGTAGTAGAGAGAACGCCACGACCAGTATGAGAAGTAGGAGTAGCAGCCGACATACCTTTCCTCCTGACGGGTAACTGAGGTATGCGAGCACAGGTAATATTTTTCTCGGTAGTTCCACCCGCTCGCGGTGGCAACGGCGGGGGTCTCTTATGGGGTAACTGGTCCTCGTCTACTTTGGAATGTTCATCGAAAATAATAGAAGACGGGAAGGCGCCTTTCACCTCGTAGTCGACCGAATGGTCACTGTCAGAAGAGAGGTCATCGGAGTCCTCTTCTTCAATGGGTTCAAGTCCATAGAAGTAAAACACTTCAGATTCGGATTCACTTTCAGAGTCCGAATCAGAATCGTAGTGCTGCGTGGGTTGATGATACGAAGGGGGCAAACGGGGCTGGTGGTAGCGACCCCTAAATCCAAATCCAGACATCGACATGGTCCTTTGACTGGTCGATTCTTGTGTAGGTATCATCATTTGTTGGAAGTTATCATCTTCTATGATGTCCCGGAACTCTCGGTTACAACCACCCTCCACCCTGCTCGATGGTAGACTGGGGGTAACTTCTCCACTGTTGCTCGTACTACTACTACTACTGGCACAACTTTCAGTAGGATGGGCCGTGGTGGGAGTTGTAGTCGTGGAGGCGGTAGCGGCGCTGGGGTTATTTCTGTTAGCGAAACTAGTTTTGTTGTTGTTATTACTTAACGTCCGCCTTCCTAAAATGGGTGGGGTCCCAGTTATTTTAGGGGGAATGTTTGTCGAAGTAGCGAGACGGTTATCATTATTGCTACTATTTATAACGTTACTAGCACCACTGGTTGATGGTTTCCGTGGGGGTGGTGGTGGTGGTGGTTGTTTTGGGCGTGAGTCTCGTTGGTGGTGAGGTATTTGTGATGAGGTCGTGCCCGACTCAGTCCGTCGGCTAGGTGACAAAGAATGTGATGAAGATGATAATGAAGACGAACAAGATGAAGGCGTCGGTGTGGTAGTCATGGGCGACTCGTGTAACTTTTCCACAGTACCTGTTGATGGCGACGGACAATCCACGTTTACACTCTTTCTAGCCGTAGTTGTAGTGACTGTCGTGGTTGTGGTAGTAGTAATGAGAGTGGGGGACTTTCCTTGAACACACGTCGACAGAGGGGGGTTCAACACTTGTTGGAGCGGCGAGACTGACTCCATGGCCGTCAAAACAGACGGGGAAGTCCAATAAGTATTTGTGTTGGCTAGGCCATTGTTATGAATATGGTGGCCAGGGGTAGAGACGTCCTCCGGGACGATAGGTGTTTCTTTGTTTGCTTTTGTCACAGCTACACCACCACGAATAGAACTTCCTTCTTTCTTAACTTCGAGGGGAGAACAATTTATCACATTAATGTTAGAGTCTGTTTCGAGGATAGTTTCTTCTTTTTCATCGAAAAGCCATCCTTCTGAAGCGCAAATAGAACCTGTATGCTCAAGCTGCAGGTAGCGACTCTGACTGATAGTGTCGTCGCCAGCACAACTAACGCTCGCTGACTTAACCTGTGTGTGAACACGATTGTTAGGCTTATCTTCTTGCTCGCCGTAAGTAATAAAAACAGTATTGTTATTAGTTCGTTTCTGATTATTATTACTTAGCGTACTTACTGGCACGTTTAATCCCGCAGGAGTGTTGTTTTCGTTATCTATGATGCGTTCATTTTGCTGGACTATTCTCAAACAAGCCTCGTAATCCAACAGGTCCTCACTGTCACCGTGCCCCCATGTGTGAAACCGACCAGGGAGTTCGTTTTTAGTATTGTCTGTTCCCTCTGCTTTGTACGTAGTTCTTTTCTTTTTCTTCCTCCTGTCCCGTTTTTTCTTCTTCTTCTCCTCCTCTTCTTCTTCTGATTGGTCCTCCTCGTCGTCGTCGTCGTTGTCTCCATCCACTGATTCGTGTCTCCCATTCAACGCCAGGTGTTTCAGCCCAACTGGTGGGGCAGCTAATAAACAACCTGCCGAATCGTAATCACTGACATCCGTCAATAACCTCCAAGAGAACATGATGGTTATAATAGTCGCGATAGCCGCGGTGAGAAAACGTTCGAATGCTCCATCCGCCGAAGGCAGATTACCTCCGGCTGTATTCATTTTTGTACGTTTGATAAAGCTTTATTGTTTGTGTCTTAATCTCGGATACATTTTTAAACGTTTGTTTTTTCCCCCACTAGAATAGTAGTTTTAATTCGGATATCCCTCTTATGACGTGATAGTAAAAACAAACAAATTGACAAAAAGCCCGATGTGACGCTAAGCTTTGGCGATAGTGCAAAAAAAAAAATCCAATAGTGTTTGTGTCTCTGTCTGTCACCTTTAAATATAGGTAAGTAAATATAGGTAAGCAGTTAAAGCAACAGGTGATAAGACCAGCAACCAGGTTAAATAGATGAATAAATAAAATCTATATTAAAACAGTGCACTGAATAACAATAGTTAAAATTTTGAATGTTTAAAAAGGAATACCGATGAAGATTACCAAAATAAATAAATGATTTTTCAGGGATAGTAGTAGTAATTTTTTCGGGCTTAAAAAAAAGTTGTAAATTATTATTTATTAAAACTCCCTTGTGAAATGATCAACTATTTGTCAATACATTTGGTCATGTATAATTAATACGCAAAATTAAAGTCTTGTAAACGAAAAAAGAAGAAAGAAATGGTGGGTGGGTCTTTTTATTCAACTGTTTGTTTTATGGGATTTCAGGTGAACTAAGATTTCACCTGTGAAAGGTATATACGAGGTAGGTAGTTAAAGAAGGGAGCAGTTGACTGGGGAGGGAGCTAAGGAAGGTTGCTTATTTCCCTCTGTATTAACTACATTCCTATTTAACGTCAGTCACCGGCTTCTCCCTGCTGTCTTTCATTCATCGTGTCCTGTACAATAAGGCTGTTCGCCCAGTGAGACCATCTTCCCGCATGCATGGGTAATAGTAGTTCTTTTAATAATACAAATAATAGTAATATCCTTTCCTCGTGTTGAAAGTTGTCGTCTGCCTCACTGAACATAACATAGTAAGACGCGTCCCGACAGTCACGGCTGCTGCTAGTTGCAACTTAAAAGGTTCCAACTTCTTTTTATTCCCTTTTTAAATGTAGAACTCCAAGTCAGGTTGCGTTGCTATCACAATAGTATTTTGTTCCAGTGAAAAAGCAATCAACGTTGTCGTTCCAAAACAAATTTTTAGAAATACTCTCCTTTCTTATTTAAACACAATCGCACACTTTAAAAGCTCCAGCTTGTTTTTCTTTTTGCTTTTCTTCTTTTTTTAATTGTAACTCCAAGAAAGTGAGG
The DNA here is from genome assembly GCA_006491835.1 of Architeuthis dux. Lineage (NCBI taxonomy): Eukaryota > Metazoa > Mollusca > Cephalopoda > Oegopsida > Architeuthidae > Architeuthis > Architeuthis dux. The sequence goes on along the minus strand of VCCN01004221.1, from coordinate 1,470,876 downwards.
TTATGTTTTTATCACAATAGTATTTCGTTCCAATGACAACTTTCCAAATCCAATTTTTTTAATTACTCTTTTTTTCTTTTTTTTTTTAAAACTTTTCTTTTCTTATTTAAACATCAGTATTTTTATGGATTTTTTTTTTTTTTAAAACGAATTCTTTTTTTTTTTTAAATTTGTTGTTTTTATCACATTAAAGATTTTTAAAAAAATTTTTTAAATCCGTCTTTTTCGGACAGGTATAGAAAAATCCAGATGCTTGCGTGTGCGTCGTCACAACCCGGAGAGATGATGATCTTCGTTTTTTAAAATAAAAAGTCCTTCGACTTTTTGATGAAGAAATAATTTCGCAAAATTTACAGACGAATCGGTAGCTTTATCCCCTTCAGAAGGTTGGAACCTGGTTCATTTTATTGTTTTTCCTCTGCAAAATCCTTTCCGGTTTGGGATTTCGTAATTATCCGAGCGTCACAAACAACAACATGTGCACACACGCTAATAATACTCCATGCATCGGGGAACGTGCCAGCTGTTGTTGTTGTTGCTGCTGCTGCAGAGACTGGTTAGCTATGTTTTTGGTTTTGGCTATAGAGCCGCTCGGCTTCTGCCTACATGCGACCAGCAATGCAGCCGATTTTTAAGTATCCATCATCAGCAGCAGTAGTGAGGATACGATGGCCGTAATAGCCACATGCCACCAGCTCTTCAGGTGAAATAAAGATTAGTGAGAGAGAGCGCGGCCGTTCGAAGTTGTGGCGATATGGGTGGAACAGATGGGCCAATAGATGTCTGTGGCATGAGTCACGTGACAGCGGCGTCATCGGATCGATATGACAAGTGCAGCAAGCTGCCATCACTAGGAGACACCGAACAACTTCTTTCTCTTTTCTCTTTCCCTTTCTTTTGCTACCAATTCTGTTCTTTATTCTTTTTTCTCTCTCCCCGAAACACCTCCTCCTCACCCACTTCACCCACCTCATTTTACTGTAAAAGTCAGTCTGCTATTCAGGTTTGACTTCTTTTCTTTTTTTTCTTGCTTTTCTTTCACTTTCTCTCTCTATTTTCACGAATTAACACCAACACTGCCATATACCGAGGAAAATGAATTGCCTGTTTGGTCTGGTTGTTTCGTTGGCGGCTAGCAACCTGTAGATCTTTTTTCCTTTATTTTTTTGCAGCCAACGTAAATTCAAGCATAGACTCCAATGGTGCAGGCGTCTGGGAACGCGTGGGAACGGCGTTCCATTACTTTTTATGGGTAGGAGGGGGAACGGTGTTCCCTCAGTTTCTATATAATACTAAAATTCTCTATTTGAACAATTCACTAATAAGAACAATTATCAATGTCCAAATACTCATTCCATATGGCCTCAAAACGTCTCTGAAATTGGTTCAATTTCAAAATCTTTTCGCGGGGAGGCTTCAAGCTTCCCTCCCCGACAACAGGTATCCCTGCATTCTCTCACTTCTTTTTTTCCCCTGAGCACTGCACAGACTTATCTTTTCCTTTTTACATTAAACACATAAACCAATCCAGTATACTTTTTTTTTGAAATTGTTAATTTTAAATTGTTTCATTTTATTTACGTTTCCAATTCGTACCACAGCTGTTCCTGTCACGAATCGGCCACATTTCATATGTAATTTTAGATTGTATTTACATTTGTAAAAACACTGCCAGGTCAGTTTTCGGTTCACGCAGTAAACGTTTGCTATTAAAGATATTCACAGAAGGGGGTGGGGGGCAAATGGGACAACTCGAATCTGCAATAATCAAAGCTTTTTCACAATTTAACAATTATATTTTTTCAAGAAAAAAGAATAAAACATATTTTTGAAAACACAACATGTAAACCCATTTACTGCGGATGACTGAAATTTCATTGCAGATCTATGGCTAAATCAGTAACATTTCTGTTTTATTCTGATTTGCGGCAACTCAGTTCTATCTGTGAACCAGGGCTTTTATCTTGCACTGGATAACTATTAAAATCGTCACATTCCGCAGTTAATGGGTTAAAACAACAACAACAAAGAGACAAATACAATAATAAGTGAGAAAGAAACAAAGAAACATTTGTTCCAAGACAAAAGCAAACTCAGTAAATAATACGTAAGTTGATAGACCTGTTTTCTTTCACCATCTTAAATAGAACAAAGTTTTGTTATCTCTTTTTAAAGTGGGTGACCGTGACCCTGCCCCCCTTCATTTATACTAGTCACAAGATTTGATGGATTGCGAAGTAGTCCCGACAGGTTGAGAAGTCTTGAGTGGCAAGAAGAGCAAGCAGTGGGTACGAGAGAAAAAGTCAAGGGTGGCAGGGTGGACAGCAATAAGTAAAGATGATCATGTGTATGTAAAAGTAGATTGGTCAGGTTGACAATGACATAGGTGGAAAACAAATCAAGGCTTCATTGGCCATTACACTGACACATCTCTCGGCTTCATTGGTCATTACAATGACACATCTCTTGTCACACAGACGTTGTTGACTAGTCGCTGGGAGATATTTACAAAGCTAAGTTTATCCCAGCACATGGCCTTATTGAGTTAGGAAGAGTGTGTGGCGCCGATCTTCTAAGTACCGAGGGCCTTCCTGCCTTGAAAATCAACATTCAAAATTCTGGCTTTTATTAGGGCTCCAACACTGATCGATGGGAAAATACGCAACTAACCCACCGACAAAGTTCACAGTCAAGGTCTAGAATCTTAGAGGTATGAATAAAGTTTATTATAGACTGTGTGGTAGAATGGAAAACAAAATATACAGTAAAGAACATTTCAAAATATAAACAGTGTAAACAAACACAACCGACTTTTTAAGGATTCGGAATAAAATTAAAATCTTTGTTGTCTGTAAAACCTGCTATATGGTGTTAGGTGTATGTTGCAATGTGTTTTTGCGTGTATTTGAGAAGACTAGAATGAATTACACTAGCGAGGGGCCCCCTTAGGTGCGGGGCCTAATTGAGAGCAATTGACCCAATTGGCTTAAAGACGTCCCTGATTATCGTTGAAAGAAGAAGAATCGAACAGACACATAGACGATCACGCATCCTTTGGCTATCTAGTTGGCTATAACTGTTTACAAGAGTTCTTGATATTCACTTAGTTTAGCTTAGTACGGTACACGGTCAAATAGAAGGGAATGAAGATTGTGTTGCGCCAGTACTCGAAGAGGGGAGGGCCAGCCTCAGCATTCAAAACCCTAGCTATTTATTTTATGGGTTCAAACACTGATCACTGGCGCCAGTGTGAAATACGCAACCACCTCAGTCATGAGGCAGGACCCCCAAAGGTGATAGTTATTTTGCAACACGACCATGTGCATGTACATACAGAGCCAATTCTATTGAACTTTGATTATCATTATCTTTGAACTTTCATATCACACACACACAATATATTAGTATCAAGTATTCAAAAAGCATAAGCATTTATATACACTTATATATGTCACTCAGATAATGGTATTAACGAAATTTATGAAAGCTGTCAAAAGTGTTTATTAAAAAGTCAAATACTGCCGTGTCTATGAAGTAATGTTCCCACTGACATAAATATTAAGCGATCTATATTCAAAACATCCCGAGAATCTGAAAATTGAATGGCGTTCATAGATTTGCCTTCTTAAACCAGAAGCATCAAACACCCATTGCTGCTGAAATGGCCTACAAAACCGGTTCGCTAACTATTGCCCCACGTTCGTATGAAACCTTTCCCAAGCCGAAATGGCACAAAGCGAAGAAGCAATTACTATTAATTTATATGGGAAAGGTTTTTGAGCGTTCCCACACCCCCAACATAACCTTCTTCTATGTCTGCCAGTGTTATGTTAAGCGTAATACCCTTACGAGCCCTCTTAGTTTTGTCTCATACTTTAGGACACATCTTGCTAACGGATACACACAATGAATCGAGATAAATCACAGATGCTCACAGACACAGTTCAAAGC
>VCCN01004221.1:1350755-1363408 GCA_006491835.1 Architeuthis dux | reverse complement strand
CCCCCCGAGACTGTGTATTCTTTACTCTGTTGAGGCCACAGGACGAATCCTTGGCCAGGTAAGTAAGAATGGTAATAAAGACAGAAGACTGAGCCCCACTAGCAGGGTTGCCAGATTAGTTTTCTCAAAAACGGACACGAGTTTTTCCAAAGATCGGAAAAACTCGGTCAACCCTGCTCCAAATCTGTTAAATTCGGAAAGAAAAAAATTGATGGCTAAAAATAGCTAATAGTGGCTAACGGTTGCTAAATCATTATCACAATAATTAAAATAAATATCTAATAGTGACTAAAAGTAGCTAGATTATTATCATAATAATGAAAATAAATAGCTAAAAGTGGCAAGAACTGATATCCGATATCTAAAAACAGCAAAAAATATCTAAATTTAGATATAAAATATCAAAGTTGGCATCGCTGAGTGGGGCCTTAAATCGGACAATTTTAGATGTCCGAAAATGGACACGATGTCTGAAATCGGGCATAACGGGCAACCCCTGCCTACCAATTCGAGAAAACTTTACATTGACCTTCCGGCCAATAACTAGGTCACCTCCTCTCCCCCGCCCTTTCTCACCAGAAACAAAAAACAACTGCCATTTCTCACTTCGGCTATCCCAACATCGAAGGCTGTACCTGCACTCTTCTTTCCCATTTCATTCGGCTATCCCAACATCGAAGGCTGTACCTGCACTTTTCTGCAATGTTCAAACGTCTTCTGATGACGCAACTTGCGACGGCAAAATGCAGAAATGCCTATCTTCATGATAATAAATATGTTTGAGACGTGACACGCTTTTCTCAATCTTTCATTTCCACCATAGATATATAGGCAAATGAATAGACTGGGATAAACAAATAGATATTTATATCATTCAAGTAGGAATGTAGGAAGATCCTGTTTCGCTGTGAGACGGATCTGCCAGCCTTTGACAATCACTACTCGAAATATTGGCTTTTTTCTGGATTCGAGTATCGACTGCCGGCGCCGAAGGAAGGCACGCCACTATCACGGCCATCAATCAGTCTTTTCGGGTACACATACGAGGTAAGTATCCAACCATTTGATATTAAAGAAAACATAGCCTACCTAGGGCAGTGACGCCTTAGTCCGTGTCAAAGTATTCTCCTTGAGAATCCACACACTTATCCCAGTGTCCTTTTTGCACTTTTCAAAACAGTCTGCGAAATCCTCATTCGGGATTGCCATCAGCTACCTCGTCGCTTTCTATTTAATCTCGTCCACGGTCTGAAATCTCTTTGGGGGAACCAGAAGTCACAGGGAACCAGATCTGGACTGTAGGGTGGGTGGGGGCTAACAGCCCTGGGTGATGCGATGTTTTGACAAAATACCCCACACAAGACATAAATAATAACTGGTCATTTCGAATACAACAGTCACACAATACACAAGTTCACTCATTGGCGTCTCGCTGCCGACTGAGTAAACCCACGAGAGAGCATATGTACACGCGTGCGCAACAGGGTCCCCTCTAGTTAGTTGCCATGTTCGCCGCAACCGGTTCTCGAGCTATTCAAAATGGTTGAATACATTCCGGACAGACCTCGTCTATCGAGAATGGAGGTGCAAGGTAGCGTAACGGTTATCAGCACAGAAAACAGAATCGGCAAACAGAGTTCGAATTTCGGCCGCAGACAGTTTGTGTTCATTTAGTAGCAAGACCCTAGGGAAAGTTATGAATCCACATCTCCATGCGGTCTGTCCCATCGCAAGATATCTCGACAACTTTGTCTCGCCATTGGCATGCCAATACGATGGTTTATGGAGAAAAGAGCGCATGAACGAGCACTTGGGCAAACCACTCTCCCATAACTACCTTATGGCCCAGACAATAGTAACAGTAAAAAGCTGTTACGTCCATTTTCAACCTTGAAAGAGGCCAGTCATTAACAGGAACAGTATGACCTGGTTTGTTAGGCTTCATATGGTTCTCCTTGAGTTCAGATTTCATATAGAATTATGCTTCTGTGAATTTGCCAAAACTTGAATGAATTCTTTCCCTCGTGTCTTTATTGAAACACGATTACTGAATTGATTTCAATGCGTTAACAACATATGAAACCATATTAAAACAAAACAAAAACAAAAGTCATTTCCGTAAACACTTAAAAAGTCAAGAGTACAAAATGTGTCCGAGTAGATCTATTCAAAAATCGTTTTCCTGGTCTTATGCATTAATACCACATACAGAGTGTTTCATAAAGGACACAATCCTGGCGATCAGAAGGAAGACTTTACGCGTACGTACGTTTTGGGCTACAGCATTAGTCACATGGCAACACTGTACTCAGAGACAACTGTATTTAGCAGTTGAGATGCTTGCATTATCTCTCCTAAAAAGTGAGAAAGCGGAGCGGTTATGACATCTATAGTGTAATGTTAGCACGTCTGCCTCACACGCAGAAGGTCCCGGGTTCGATTCCCGGTATGAGTGGAGAGTGTGGAAAACTCTTCATTAGGACCAATTTCCCTGTGCACTCATCAGTTAATTGAGTACACTTTAAGCAGTGTGATTAGGGTAGAAAAGAATGAAAAAGGTAATGCTCCTAGATCAGAATACTGTACGAGCATACCTCACCCACAATTGTTGGGTGGATCCAGACCTTTCTTTCTTCTCTCTTCATGCGCTAGCATCATTCCAGCATCCATTTCTTTGTGTCATTCTTCGGACAATTGAACTCCTTGTTGTTTGTGTTGTGAGATATTTTCTATAGATTTGAGAAGGGTCATTAACATTCAAATAGTTCTTCGGACGATTGAACTCCTTCTTGTTGTTTGTGCTGTTAACACGACGTTTCGGCAGGGTCATTAACATTCAGACGGTTAAGTCGTTTTCCAATGTAATGAAACATTTATGTATCCAGGTTAAAGGTAACGTTGGAATGTATGTGTAATTAGCATCTTTTTGTAATGTGTGTCTTTAAAAATAGTTTTTAGATTTAAAATAGTTCAAATAGAAGATGTTAAAAAGACGGTTGCATCTTTTTTTAAACGCCCAGTATAACATTTCTTAGATGCGCAGAACATGCTGTTCTAAAATTGCCTTATCTAGTAAGACAGTCACATATATTTATTGATAGCGTCTGCAGTGTAATAACTTTTCGGTGACCAGGAACTGATACGGTCTGCACACACGAAAGGGTCTTTTCTCTTTGACACGCTTTGAGCAAATCACCTCGAGAGACTCGTGTTATATTGCAAAGTCGCCAGCAACGTATAAGCCAGAGACTCACAAAATCGCTACTACTTGGCAATAAACGAACACTATGAAGGGAGATAGGCGATATAATGACTCCGAGGTAAGAATCCTGCTTTTATCATGAACGCTTCTGTAGCCTAATGGTAAGACATCGTCCATGAAAGACGAGCTCTCAAAAGGATTTCAGTTCGAATTTCGTCGAAAGCTACATCTTTATTCTTTACTTTATATGGACCTATCACCGTGGCCCAGTGGTAGAGCGCTCGCCTTCGGTTCGGTAGGTCGTGGGTTCAATCCACCGACGAGTAATACCAAAGACTTTAAAAATGGTACTCAACGCCTCTTCGCTAAGACCTCGGCACAAGGATTAGGAATGAGCAACCTCTCTCCGAGGCTCAGGTGGTATGGCCAAATCACGTTGGTTCTCGCAAGATCACCGAAGTTAAGCAACGTCGAGCCTGGATGGGTGACCATTTGGGAATACCAGATGCCGTAAACAGAACGAAGCTTCGTCAGGCCTGACAAGCCGGAAGTGGGTCTTACTACCAACTGCCCGCGACACCCTCAATGAGAGAATAAGCAGAAGACGATCATATATCATAGTGCAAAGAAAGAGTTGTGAAAGAATCAAGACAACAATATGAGGAAACTTAATAAAAATGGGTAATTAAAAAGATTATTCTTTATCTTGGCTTACTTTCAGCCGATCCATTCTTCGGCCTTCCCCATGTGTAATATCCGAATGTGATATTTCAAAGGAGGTAACCGTATCTGTTTACCCCCTCGTATTCGGATATCGCACCAAAGGAAGGCCGAGAAATAGTTTTTCAGACGATTGAACTCCTTCTTGTTGTTTGTGTTGTTAATACGACATTTCGGCCGATCCATTCTTCGGCTTTTCGCAGGTGTAATATCCGAATGTGATGGGGGTAAACAGGGGTTTTTAATTTCGGAGGAGGTAACCCTTATAACGTAGGATTCGGGTGTTTCTGTTTACCCCATCTGACTACCCCATCGCATGCGGATATTGCACCTGGGGAAGGCCGAAGAATGGATCGGCCGAAACGTCGTGTTAACAACACAAACAACAATACGGAGTTCAATCGTTCGAAGAACTATTTGAATGTTAATGACCCTTCTCAAAACTATAGAAAATATCTTACAACACAAACAACAATTATTAAAATTACCAATAGAATTACGGCGGGCGCACGCGCAACTCACATAGAGAATCAACAGGAGACACATGCAGAAACGTGGTGGTAGGGTTGGGGTGTGTCGATGGAAGGAGGCATGCGGTGGTGGCAGGAGAGTTGGGAAGAGAGAAAGAGAGAGAGAGAGAGACACACACACAGAGAGAGATTGATTCCTATTTAATCTCTCTTGAGACTTGTTTACAGAAATAACCAGAAAAACGGCTGAAACATTGTATTTTCTTCCTGTGATGTTGATATATACATATACCCGATCAACATCAAGTCATCGCAATCATACTAACAGAGAGAGGGGGGGCTACCAGTAGTGGAGACGTAAGGCTGACGCTTTTTTGGTGGTATTCATATTGGGTTCTGCGCGCACTGGCCACCACAGATCGACACCAACTTGATTGTGATGACTTTTTGAAAATGTTATAGTCATACCTAACATCATGGCAACTTGCAAAAACCTGGCACCAAGTGCACGATTCTCATGAATTCCTTCTCCGCTAAGAAAAAGTTGTACTTGCAATGGCTACAAGACTGAATGAATAAATAATTGGTTAGACAAACAACTGGTATGTACAATAAACCATTCACCAATGCAACTGGCATTATTGGTACATTTTGATTATTTTTGATGGGTTGACCTTTCTTTTGCTTTGAAAAATCGAATTACCCGTCTTGTGAAGACAGTAACGAGATTTATTTGAGAAGTATTTATCTCCAGAGACACATAACGGGTGAATTACTATTGCTAGCACTTTACGCTTTAGAAATAGGCAAAAAGATACCATTTCTCAGATCTTCTTTTTCTCACTTTCAGAATGTAACACGTCTGCCAAAATGGTGTCAGTCTGCAACCTTTATTCGTTTAGAAGGCGGACATAATTCGGACATAATTCGGATATCATTTTCAAAAAAATACTTCCCCAATACTTTGAGATGGACTAGATATACAACGAGAAGAGATTACATTCAATTAGATGGGATTATCTTTGTCAAACTTGATATTAAAATCGCGAAAGAGGATTATTAATCTGATAAAAAGAGGAGCACATTTTAAAATATGGCTATAATATATAATAATACTATAATTAACCAAATGTCTGTCTGTTATCGCATAACTCAAGGGCGACTAGATCTATAGCCGCCAAATCTTCTGTGGTTACTGATGGGACCCCGGGGCATATTTTAAGCATATTAGATTTTGAGTTCAATTTAAAATGTAAGTATAATGCTAAACTGGACCCTTACTTAGTGTCCGTTAAATCGAATAGTTATCATTTTGTTTAACCGTATGAAGTAAACATCTATCTGATAGGTAGGGTGGGTCTTTAGCTAGTATATATAATACATCATGGATATGATATATAAAGATATAATATGATATAACGGCTATACTATATAATGGCTACAATACCCGCAGTAGAATGATAATGGTTTGCGAATCCTGTATTCATAATTAATGGTCAGAAACTGGAAATGGACGCTTGTACTAGCAATGCATTGGCTTACAGATCACAAAGTCTGCGATCATGGTGGTTCTTATTATGCAGTTACCTTTCAGACATTTCAATATAAGAAAACATGGGAGAGGATAGATAAAATGAGAGTGGTTTCATGACGAATTATTTGGTGGCCGTAGGACGAAGATTACTGGAACGAGCAGAAAGAATCCAAGACAAATTAATAAAAGGGGGGATGGAAGTTAAAAGCAAAAGGGTGCGAGTAAGAAAAAAAAGTGGGGGCAGGCGTGGGGGCGAGTGTCTAGGTCTGTGGCGTCATTGGAACGCCTCCTTCACAACGAGGCGAAACAGGAACACTAACAAAACCACTTGAAAATAAACCCAGAATCTCACAGAGAACAATGGAAAGAGCAATGCTAGGAATACCTTTAAGAGACAGAAAAAGATCAACATGGATCCGAGAGCGGGCTAGGGTGAAAGATATCATACAAGTAATTAAGTGACAAGAATGGAGATGGGCTGGGCACCTAGCAAGAAGGGGGGACAACAGATGGAGCAAAAGGTTAACTGATTGTTCCCGAGGGACAACGAACGCAGTAGAAAAAGACCAGACACAAGATGGAGGGACGAGATAAAACATGACAGTGGTTAGCGCAATCACGGTCGTCATGGGAGGAGCTGGGAAAGGCCTTTGTGTAGCAGTGGACTTACGATGGCTGCCATATATATGACCAGTGTATTGATGTGAATTATAATTTATCCGACATAATTAGATTGAAATGACAATTTAGAAGAGAAGACCTTGTGTACAAATGAGATTTCTTAGTTTATTTTGACGTTTCGCCAGTTCATTCTGTCTTCTTCGGAAAAAGTAATGGAGATACAAGAAATTGTCTGTTAGATATAACCCATGTCTGGTTGTGGGCGTGTTTAGTGATTCATAATTAAATTAAGTGGATATTAAATGTTTTAAATAGCAGAGATTCGGATGATATGTCTTGAAAGCTGATTAACTTAATTAATTTAATTATTAATCACTAAACACGCCCACAACCAGACATGGATTATATCTAACAGACAATTTCTTGTATATCCATCCCCTTTTCTGAAGAAGACAGAATGAGCTGGCGAAACGTCAAAATAAACTTAAAACATCGCTTTATATATATATGTGTGTGTGTGTGTTAGTTTAAGATCACACACACACACACACACACATACACACACACTAAATCATGAGCAACAATTTGCGCACACGCAAACACACGCACCTGCGAACAGATTGTGTTGATTATGTTAGACAGAGTTTAATTACTTTGAATAATTAGTGAAGACATTTGAGTCTGAGATGAATGTTTAGACGAAGAAGGCAGCCTGGGAGGTTGCTATGAGTCAATCGTTTAGCATTCCCGAGAAGGAAGACCCAAGTTATCACAGCTTATATTCGTTAAGACCAGACCGAACCAAGACAGACAGGATGAGAGTTAATTCGACGGGCAACGTATCCGAGCGGAGATACAGAAAAAACTCGCTGACATTGATGATGTAAAAAGACGAAAAGGAACGTAAACCAAGGAAAACATAAAACCGGGAGTTAATGGTTAGACAAACAGAAATAAACGCTTTGTCCTTTTACAGCTTTCCAATGAGAAAGTTTATTTAGTTATACTGTATCAAACTGTATAATTTACCATATACACTCATTATTATGGCCCCCTCGTCGATTTACGAGTGCCGTTATATCGAATTTGCCGTTATAACGGAAGTGTTTTAATAATGTGACACCAAAACATACACACAAAAATGACTTCTTATTGCCATTTCACAGTCTAATGTCCCATATACGGTTTATAGGTCAGCAAATAAAAAATGAATGAACCGATAGACAATAGTCTCGCAAGAAATATGAAACAAACGTGCCGTTAGAATGAGTGCTGTTACAATGAGAGTTCACTGTATTGTATTTTTTCCCCCAAATTGCAAATTACCCTGTGCACGGGTTTTGTCAGCTTTATCTGATCGATTATGTAATTTTTCAGGTTTTAACAGATTTGAACGACAACAATTTTATAACTGAGAAATGTTACATGGTGCGAAGTCTTAATTCTTTTGTGTGGAGTGCAATGTACAATGTTCATTTATACCTTCTTAATATTGAGTCATGTTGTAATTTTGAATTTTATGAGTTCACTCCTGAACCTTTTCGCTATTTATTGGGTGTGGAAGCCAAAGTGAATATTTGAGCAGATAAAATATATCTAAGATACCTGAAAACACAATAAATATTAGCAGCATCAGATAGTGAAGAATATCTTAAAGAAAATAACTTATCGTTTGCTACTCATCGTCAGTGTTGCCAATTTAGCGCGTTTCTTGTTTTGGCATTGCAAAAAGCGCTAAATTAGCGTTTTTGGCCATTTTCTGGCTATTTGTGACCATCTTTTTGGTGGTTTTTGGCCATTTCTTGCAATTAAAAGGTGTTTTTTTTTACAAATCTTTTAGCGCTTTTTAGCGCTTTTTGGCAGTCAAACTAGCGCGAAAATATTTTTTGAGTTGGCAACACTGCTCATCGTATGTTGAGCTAGTTCTAGCATAAAGCTAATGTAATACTCATCTGATGGCTGTGCGTATTATTCTCAACCTGCTGTGCTAGTATGTGATAGTAGTGTTAGTCATAGATTTAGATGGCATGGACAGGTCATTGCCCAAATAATCTTTAAATTCATTCCCTGCTGTGGCATTTACTGTGTTAGTGTGTAGACAGTTCCAAGTGTTAATACATCGTGATGTTAGAAATTTGTGGCGGATACCTTGATAGTGATGTATTTGATATTTGAAATTGTGACCTCTTGCTTTATGACTAAGAGAGGGTGTGAGCATGGATAGGTTGTGTTTACAGCTTGAACAGTAGCTTTTAGTGTCGAGAGTTATGTTGTGTGAAAGTGTAAAGATAAGTAAATGATATGTACGAAGGAGGCGGTGACATTGTAGGGAAGATAATTTGAGATATTGAAGTCTTTCTACGCAGTGTTGCCAATTTAGCGCGTTTCGCGCTATATTTAGCGCGTTTCTTGTTTTGGCATTGCAAAAAAGCGCGAAATTAGCGCGTTTTCGCCTAAAATATTTTGGCTGTTTTCGACCATCTATTTGGTGGTCTTTGGCCATTTTTGACAATTCAAAAAAAATTTCGACCATCTTTTGGGTGATCTTTAGCGTCTGTTTAGTGGTTTTTGGCCATTTGGGGCAATTTAAAAAAATTTAGCGCTTTTTCGCAGTCAAACTAGCGCGAAAATATTTTTTGAGTTGGCAACACTGTTTCTACATGTATACAAAACACATCGGAAAATGATTGCCAATAAGTAATGAAGAGATGTAATAATATTCGAATTTCTCAGATGAAGAATTATCAATAGATATCAAGTTTTGACCAGTATTTCTTTCATCTTATTTCATTTGATTTGTATCAGGGCGTCATTCCATGATTAAGTAAGCAGCGCGGATCAGAAATAAAGAATATGCCTCCGGCAAGATTTGCAATTAGAATACTATTACATCAAATATTATGGTATGGCGTTCGGAGAAGTAAATAATATAACTCTATGACTAAATTTGAATGGAAGTTTGGCCTTCGTATTCTAATTGGTAAAACGCTGTCACGGAAAGAAAGGCCCCAAGAATAAGGGATGCGAATTCAAAACTGTACAAAAAATGTAAACAAGCAAGATGATGGGGTATGGCATTCGGAGAAGTAAATAATATAACTCTATGACTAAATCTGAATGGATGTTTGGGCTTCGTATTCTAATTGGTAAAACGCTGACACGGAACGACAGGCTCCCAAGAATAAGGGATGCGAATTTAAATCTCGCCGTTGGCTTATTCTTTATTTCAAACCGCACTGCTTCTTTAACGATCATTAAATGACGATCTGTTTTTTGCGATAAAAAACAACAGAAATAAGATGAAAGAAATACGTATTAGAAAAGGAATACTAACGAAGAAATCTTTAATTATTCTTGAATCTTTGGGATTGTTGTGGTCTGCGTCATTTCGTGATCGGGTAAGCGATGACGTGGACATGGTTGGTTCGTGGGCAGAGAAGAGTGTTGCAGAGGATTGTTAATTATTTTCTCCCAAGGAATTTCATTAAAATTAGCAGCTCTCCCCAAACCAGACACATTCGCCTGCAGTGCTTATAAAAATGCTCAGTGTGTATGAATGGTCATGTCCCAAGCAACCAATCTTAAGTTTGTCGATGGGTAGAAAGGAAAGAAATTGTCAGACGCCAAATCTCACGAAAGCTCAGTGCATAGCAACCAAGGACAGACCTGCTTTCCTCACTCTCAACCGCCACGCATTAGTCTTGGGTCAACGGACTGCCTCAATCTAAAATTGGCCTGTGCATTACAAACTTAAAAGATATCACTTTACTTTCCGTGTCTAAGCACTGATAGGGCACAAATTATGCACTTCAAAATGAAAGCTTCGACCAATCTCACGACGCCGTTCCGTTCATTTAAAAAGGAAATCCACTACATGCAACAAAAATGCTTTCAGACATATCAATCATGTTCCGAGAAAATGAGTTCCCTCTGCAAATGCATCAACTCCATAGCAATCATCATCATAATTGTGTTTCTGACTATAATGCATAAATATTCGTTATGTAAAATGAATACTTTTTTCATCATTAGGCTACGGAATTATTGACTTCCCCTCCCCTCTCTCCCCAACACACATACATTTATCCATACATACATTCAGTGCTCGCCACATAGCATGATTTTGTAAGCTAGTCTCTGAAGCCATTTCTAGTTATTTTGACCTTCACTTTCTATTGTGGCCTTGTGTCAGACTATTTGAGCCGTCTGTTTGTTTGTGTGTTTGTTTGTTTGTCCGTGCCTCTTCTTCGGTAAAACTACAAAGCCAATAGTAATTAATTTTCTTTCTTTCAATTATATATGGTTTCAATATATTTCAACTTTAAATTTGTCAGTTTTAATAAAAAGAACATCTTTCCAGGTTTTAGAAGGGGGGTTTTCTTTACAGTGTAGTTATAATGCTAAACTGGACCCTCACCCCCCCGTATTTGATTTTAAAAAATCTCTATAAAATATTATTTGCTTTCCAGTGTTGTTAGATTTAGAGTTTTTTTCTCACGGGCAATGCCGGGTAGCCAGTTTATAGTAGAGAGACTAACTGAGTGTCTGTGTTTTTCTTTAAAGCAATGATTATCATCTTTTTTCCCTTTTCTTTCCAGATGGCTGTTGTAGTTGGGATAATCATAATATTATAGAATTTTCATTCTATAATATTTCGGTATTCATACGTTTTTTGTGGACTTCAGTATTTATGCTGAGAAGAGCGTCTGTCATTGACCGATTGTTTGCGAGATCGCGGGTTCGATCTTTACTGCAAGTTCCATTTCCTCTATTACTATCTTGTATTTTAATCGAGAAAATCTGATAATTACTTTGCAAAGATGTCGCAGTTTGAACAACTTGGTTGTAAGCAGTTTGATCCTATTTGAAATACAATTTACTTGCCTTCTGCTAGATTAAATATTGCAAGTAAATTTTGGTAAAACGCTGTCACGGAAAGACAGGCTCCCAAGAGTAAGGGATGCGAATTCAAAACTGTAAAGAAATGTAAACAAGCAAGAAGATGGGGTATGGCGTTCGGAGAAGTAAATAATATAACTCTATGACTAAATTTGAATGGATGTTTGGCCTTCGTATTCTAATTGGTAAAACGCTGTCACGGAACGACAGGCTCCCAAGAATAAGGTATGCGAAGTCTTCACTCCATTCGTTACTACTAGATGAACTAAATCAGAGGGTAAGCAACCTACGGCCCGCTGGCCACATTCTGCCTGTAGAGGGATTTTGAACGGCGCGTGAGCAGATATCGGGATACTATGCTTACTTTTTATGTTTTAAAAATTATTTTGTCTTTCTAACAGATTCAAACGATGCCCCGGTTGATATAAATTGCAATTAAATTAAATTCTTTGATTACTAATTAGCATTCTTCGTTAAGCACCTATGATTTTCTAGCATGTGTTATTCATTGATTGGAGGCAAAGTATAACTAAATCTATTTAAAATGGATAATTATCATATTTCAATATTTTTTTAATGGCATGTTTATGGCCCACCGCCCATTGATGGGCGATCTGGCCCGCAGAGGCAAAAAGGTTGCCGATCCTTGAGCTAAATCCTCAAGAGAAAAAAAACCGATATGAGTTAACAGGACTTGGATTCAATTTCAAATGCTACCAATTGTTCATTCATTACATGGCTGTACCGTTTACGTCCTAGTGGTTTTTTTACAAGTATTGTACGGTTTTTGGATCAATTCGTTTCGCTAGACAAATTTCTCTAGTCAATGGACGGACAAAATTAAAAGTGTAGGCTTCACTACCCCCATTATGTAATTATACGGAAAAAATGACCAATTGAACTGGTCTGTTTAACAGGAGGAATTTATCTTCCACCCCAACATAAATATGCAATTAAACACGCACGAGTAGATATGTAACTACATAAACAAGCATATACACGCATAAACGCTCATGTACATACATACATATCAATTTTAAATACGCATTCCATACATACATATTCATATAAATGTACAAACATACATATGCATTGAAATACGCACACATGATATAAATAAAGTAAATAAATTGTGGATCAATAAGTCCGTAGCCTGTCACAGTTATTAGCTGGATTTTGATAATGTAATTAATGGAGAAACCAAAGA
>VCCN01004221.1:1265823-1278544 GCA_006491835.1 Architeuthis dux | reverse complement strand
TTCTAGTGGAACATTACTCATTCAAAACGGATATTATCAGGTATTATTTTCTTTTTGGGGCCAAACTCTACAGAATTGAAACTCTGTTGCCAGACATATTTTTTCGTAGTGGTGTACTCATCTTTGGACGGCAACATATTCATATTTTTGGCAACAGAGTTTGGTCATAATTTCCGTTTTGATTGTGTAATGTTCCACTAGAAATAATAAAATCCTGCTATGTTTGGTTTAGAAGAAAATGAACTTTCTATAACATAGTGGTAGGGGTGTACTTATTTATGGGCGATACTGTATATTATAAGTTGATGCAAAAGTTCCCAGCACCATCTATTGCACAATGTTAGGGTGTACTTATTTATGGGAGATACTGTGTAAACACACGTACGCACACATAAATATAGATGTTATTGAAGAAAGATCATGGCTACGTTGGTTACGCCATGAAAGAACTATCACAAAGGAGCTGTTTACAAAAGAGCTACCAGAAAAGGCTACTATGATAAGGGCTATGTAGGCAAGAACTCAGGACACAACCAAGCTATTCTAAAAAAGAGCCTGGAGTCATGCATATTATATCTATGTAGGCTACATGGAATACAAATTAAAAAATAACATTAACATCAATTTGAACGTGTATCCATTTGGAACTGCAGCGCTTCTTGTTCTATCTATGCTTAGCTCAAAGAAAAGTATTATCATTTGTCACCTAGCTCTTTTGTCGTAGTATCTTTATGGCTAGCTCTTAGTGAGTGCACTAGGTCACGCTATAACCAGGAAGATGCGATGATAACAGTGTTGCCAGCTCAAAAATATTTTCGCTAAAAGCGCAAAAAAGCGCTAAAAGTACGCTAAAAAAATTTAAAATAGCATAAAATGGCCAAAAACCACCAAAAAGACGCTATAAATGGTCAAAAATGGCCCAAAACGGCCAAAATGTTCTAGGCGAAAACGCGCTAATTTAGCGCTTTTTGCACTGTCAAAACAAGAAACGCGCTAAATCTAGCGCGAAACGCGCTAAATTAGCAACACTGGATGATAATAATAACGATGGGTACGAAGTCATGTTCTTTCTGTCACAACCCACTTTCTCAGAACGTAATGTCTTGGGGAAAATATTATTGTGTTGTGTCGTGGATTTCTTCCCGTTCCACCGAAAGAAATGAAACACACACGACGTAGAAAGATATCGTTTTTTTTTTATGAATGCGAATAATTCAAGTTCCTCAGGGAGATAGAGTAATCAGTCAGCTTGGAAGAGGGGGAAATAAATATTGTCTTTGGATATCACTTATTGAACCTTTGCGTGTCGTCACTTCTAACTGTCCGTCACCAATTGTGTAGAGTCTGGTTTCGCTGGTCGCGACCGTATTTATTAAACCTTCGATCGATCACAGCCTGATCACTCTCATTTTACAATAAGCAGTAATATTCATAGAATTTTCAACGTCAGTTTCCAACATATGGTCCGTATTCAAATATTGATAATCTTTTTTCTGATCAATCGTCTGTTTAACAAAATCAGAGGCTTGATCTGCTGATTGCAACAGCTTGGAGGAAAGCCTGTTAAGTAGCTCCGTCTTGGGACGAATGTTTCGCTTTTCCTGTGGGGGTGACAGGTGACAGGCATTGTCGTCCTGTTACCTGGTTGACCTGCTATACCATTTGGTTTTTTACAAAGAACTGAATTATGGCATCACCCGTCCCTGCCTGGGCTTCACATATTACAAGTTTCTCTGTCTCGGTTGGACTTCGAAAGTTCTTCGAGGTTTGCGATATGTGCACCCAAAGTGGCGTCACTCACTTCAACCTGCGCTATTTTACCCATAGCTAAGGGGAGAGATGGGTTCATGCCATTCCGAACGTCATTAGTGCGAAGTGAACGCATTCGGAGTTTGAACTCGGTTCCCCGATTCGGTTTTTTCATGCGGTTAACCGTTTGGCCATCGGCACTTCCACGAAGTCCTGAATTGTGATGGCAAAAGGTAAATACTATAAGTATACTACTAGCATAGTAGTGGATCGGCACTTAATCCTAGGATCAGAGCATCTGTGCACTCTGTCTAGGATCAAAGTGTTGCTCCTCGGCTCTCTGCCTAGGATGAGAGTGTAGTATAAGCGTTCACTGAAAAGAGTTACACATACTATATCTTCTATTATATAAAACAACGGGCTCTGTTTGTCAATGTGCCCCACCCCATTAAACATTGGTGCAACTCAACTAAACTTGGCACAAATTTGGCATGCATACTTAATGGACCCATGGGAATGTATTAAAGTAAAAGGTTTTAAGAAAGATGTTTCTAAGAGTTTTAGAGTGGCTTCTATTTACAATGTAACTAATGGTAAACCGAATCTTTACTTTCCGTTCAATACAGTATATACATACTAGCTGGAAACACACACACACACACACATATATATATATACATACATAAATATCGCCCATTAATGACTATTTTATAGAAAGTTAATTTTCTTCTAAGCCAAACATAGCAGGATTTGATTATTTCTAGCGGAACGTTACACAATCAAAACGGTTATTATCAGGCAAACTCTACAGCATTGAAAGTTTGTGGCCAACAATATGAATATGTTGCCGTCCAAAGATGAGTACAACACTACAAAAAAATAATTTTGGCAATAGAGTTGCAATGCTGTAGAGTTTGGCCATAAATAATGCCTGATAATATCCGTTTGATTATGTTATGTTCCATTAGAAATAATAAAAACCTGATATGTTTGGTTTAGAAGACAATTAACTTTCTATTAAAAAGTGGTAGGGGGTGTACTTATTTATGGGTGATACTGTATGTATGGCTACACATTGCGTTTTATGTATGTGGATTTTCAATTAAATGATTTCATTACATTTGTTAACGTAGTGTAGAAATACTAAGCAATCTAAAACTTGAACTCGAACAGTCAACTTGTTGGTCATCTCTGCAACACGCCACTTACCAACTTCCCGGAGCACCTACAACAGAAGCGATTTGGTAAGTACATATAAATAAACGATTTCCAATGAAGTGCTAATTACCAATGGATGCGCGAACATGTGTATGTGTGGGAGAAAGATAAATAACATATGAATTGATGATGCTAATATTGACGTACAGCGTGCAAACATTATACAAATGTCACGGAGACACGAAGAAAAACACCTTAAAACTCTCTCCTGCTCCTTGAGATAAAAGATTATTTCACTATCAATCACTGAGGAGTTTTGGACAGGCACGAACTTATTACAGCGAAGCAGCGACTTACGTCCGAGTTACGTTCTGATTGTATGGAGGCAACTCGACCTAGGCGTAAGTCGATCATTATAGGGTGAAGTGAAATATACGCTCTGCACAACATGAGATACCATGACACATACATATTTACCTAAACCTCTATATTGCACATACGTTTTCCGTGCCTTTCAAAAGAGAAAGGAACAAATGTCATCCATTACGTTTCTTTCGCTAAGTCGTTAGCTCAAACCAGCAAGTGGTCTGACCTTTTACCTTCTTCTTCTTCTCGACTTCCGTGTCTGGAGAACTTCAAACAAACATGACGTATACACTTTGTTCTCTTTAGCAGGCTAACAATAACATGACGGAAATTTTCGTCATTCGCAGTTGAGTTATAGAACTAGTCCGCAGTTAATGGGAATCGCTTTTATGGGGACGTATCTGCGATCGGAGGTATTTCAGTCGGACTTATGACTAAGTGTTTATTTTTGTGTTTATTTTTGTATATTTTCATTTAGTAAAAAGAAAAGAAACACACAGGGCAGTCAGGATGTTGAAAATAGCCTAAACAGCCGTAACATGTACATCAGAAAGCATATACCAATACTCAAGACGGAACTACGTTCATAAAAAAACTTTTTAATTTTGAAGTTTTAGAATTTTAATATTTTATATCGTCTGGAATACTGAAATTGAAAAGATTTTTGATTTTCATAGTTTATTGTTGAACGAAACACACGTTTCTTTATATTATCTTTGCCTCTTTGCGGGACTGAAACATTCAGATTTTAGTGAAAGAAGCATCGGGATATGATGATGACGACACAACCATTATTCATTTTTTACTAGTTTTCTTCATCTTATGGTTGGTGTTTATCACAAGTTATTGCATCTTGATCGAAAAAACCTCCGATCGTTAAAGTAAGAAAAAAAAAAGTAGCTTCTGACGTGAACTCACATCCGATATCCCGAGAGTTTATATTAATGGACGACGCCTTAACCAATTCGGCCACGGAAATCTTATTACTAATTGAGGAACGAATCTACAGTCATATTGGCACCTTTCCACTCCAAATTATCACATCATTTGTAATTTTCATTTTTTGTGTCAACAGGTACAGAGAAGCCGTTTATTATAATCACGGATAATGTTATCAAACGATTATTATTATCTAAATCAGTCCGTGCCAAACAATTTATTAAAAATGAATTAAAATTCATAAAATAAAATAAATTACATATTGATTTTTCATAATGTAACAATGAATTTAATAACATAACAATGAATTTATAACACTGACCTTTCGGCCAATAACTAGGTCACCTGCCCTCCTACTCCATTTCTCACCAGGAACAAAAACCAAATACTATTTATCACTTCATTCAGCGATCCCAACGTGGAAGACTGCACTTGCATCTTTCTGCAATGTTCAAACCTCTTCTGATGATGCGTTTGCAGCGGCGAAATGCACAAAGGCTTATCTTCATGATAATAAATATGTTTGAGACGTAACACGCTTTTCTCAATCTTTCATTTTCACATTGTCAAATTACCTCTACCATTTTGTCGGATTACCTTACATCCACAGAACAAACATAACAATGAATGTAAATTGTTCCGATTTTTAAATCCTTCGCT
Organism: Architeuthis dux; assembly: GCA_006491835.1. NCBI lineage: Eukaryota > Metazoa > Mollusca > Cephalopoda > Oegopsida > Architeuthidae > Architeuthis > Architeuthis dux. The sequence continues at coordinate 1,273,672 of VCCN01004221.1, read as the reverse complement.
TAATGTTATCAGCCGGTCATTGTTATCTAAAAGACTCAGTTCCGAAGTGATCTCAATAAGCAGCTTCCTCTGTATTTGTTGTAGTAGTCAAGCAGTGTTCACTATTTTAAAGACTTTATAAACAAGATATCAGAATCAGCAAAAACAAGAAACAGTTATACACCTTTACACTGTGTATTTCCATACGTTAGAGCTGTAAATACATGTTATATACTAATGCATTTTTGTATATAGACACCTGATCTGCTGACTATGTCTAAGTTTAGAGAATTGGGATATAAAGCCTGGTAGCATCCTTCATGTTCACCTCCTACAGATTCGAGCATTTTGAACTTCTTTATATCTGTAATAAGGCATAATTCGTGCTTTTATTGAATTTGTGACCACTAAACCTAAAGAATGTTATAGGGGTGGTATATTATCATTAGAGAATCGTTGGGAAAATGTTATTGTTTCAAATGGGTCATATTTTGATTAAATATTTACCGTTTTTTGTTGTTTATATCAGCCTGCATCTTATTATTAAAAAAACAACATTCCATACGTAACAAGTTAATATTTCCATTTGCTAAAGCTGTAAATACCTTTTGAATACCAAATCCATTTTTTTTATATATATAGAAACCTGATCTGGAGTAGGAGTTTTACAAGACTCTTTCAAAAGTGTGTCAAGAGGCATGATTCGCTCGATTTCCTTTCGTCTAAATCAGAACCTCATGCCCCAAATCAAGTAAAAACGGTGAACGTTTTTTCTTTTCTTTGAGGGCTAAGGAAGGATATATTTCTTTTAGCACTACGTTGCAGAGAGAGAAAGACGGGTTGACAGGGAATGGGGGCGAGGAAAGGGGAAACAGGGAGAGTAGAGAAAGTGAGAGGGGTACTCATGTGTTCCATTAAACGTACGCACATATATCTATCTCCCATTTCGGCCGGACCCTGAACGCAGAAAGGTCTGGCAAAGCAGTGTCAATTGCTCGTTGTAAAGGTCAGAGAATGAAGGGGTTATGGGTTGGTCAGCAAGCCAATCATTTAGTTACTTCCTAAACAGGCATGGGCAACCTTTTGCGAGCAGCGGTCCGCATGAGATATTGGTCACAAATTCTCCGTCAGAATAATTTTTAGAATGTTAGGAACTTTTTTGCCAACAACAGAGCTTGCATGCACTATTTCTCTAAGCTCTGTTTGCCTTTTAGAAAAAAGCGTATTTAGGCTACCGATTTGTTTCTTTAGTGAACTTGAAAATTTTAAGCTTTCCGATATCTCTTTTAAACTTATCAAACCCGGAATGTTTAGTTGTGTCATGACGCTTAACGTTAAATTCTTTAAATGCGGAGGGGGATTCAGAACATATTAGACACCTTGATCTGTTCTTTACTTCAACAAAGAATTAATCATTTGTCCACTTTAATAAAACGCTATTTTCCTCGTGGAATTAAGTGTGCCATTCAGAAAGTCAAAAGGGCCGCATGCGGCCCGCGGGCCACAGTTTGCCCATGGCTGTAGTCTGTCTCATCTGTTCTCGTACGTACACCCGTACAGACACACAGCACAGCAGGATTTCCATTTGGTATTTTTCAAGAACAACATTAAGCAAATTTGGTACAGAACAAAGCTATTTGGTTCCGAAAATAAAGATTTGGTACTGAAGGAAAATTTGCGAAAGATAATAATTCCTTACACACAAATAATATAATACAACATAAATATACATGAACAATAGATAAAACATATCTATTTTAATCCTTTTTTCTAACAAGCTGAATTGGTTTTACGTTATTTGATTATTTTGCTACTGAAGCTACTTCATTTGGTGCCAAGACCATACCAATTTAGTCTTGTACAGAAAAAGACATCTAGCAACCCTGATACACAGGCTCTCACAGACTTCAACACAAATACATGGGTACCCACATAATAATACAATAAACTCTCGTTGTAACAGCATTATTCAATTGACACACGCATTCTAACGGCACGTTTGTTTTTATATTCTCGCAAGACTATAGTCGAAGATTATACCCTTTCAAAAATTAATTTGAATGCCGTATTTTTAAATTTGCATGCTGTATTTTTTAATTTGCATGCCGTATTTTAAAAGTTGCATGCCGTATTTTTAAATTTGCATGCTGTATTTTTAAATTTGCCGTATTTTTAATCCACCCTTTATAACGGCAGTCCCCGAGTGTGCCGTAATAACGGGAGTCTATTGTATCTTGGAGAAGATGGATGCGTACAACAGAGACGAACGTACGTACATCCGTATAGGCTCTTACATATTTTGACGCATGAACTCATGAGTACCCACAAAATAACATATTGAAGATAGATGCGTACAACAAGAAGACTTGTGATATTTGACCACCTATTTATAAAGAAAATACATAGACCAAGAAGCGCACATATATGCAGATGTCTACTAACTAACGAACGTATGCATACATATCAAGCAATAGGTCGTGTTTAAAAATATACGTTTCTTGACTTATCAAGATATAGATATGAATACATTCCTCACCTAAATATTCACTGACATTTATCTCTATTTATGATCATGACAGATTAAACACGGCCTTCGTGTAAAAAACTAAATATTCACTGACACTCTTTTTAGGATCATAGCAGATTAAACATGGGCTTCGTGTAAAAAATAAAATGCAGGAGCCTAAAATGGCAACAGTTGTATTTCTTAATACATATTTATAAAGCTTACGCGAGGCTTGAACTTACTATAATAATAATGGTCTGCGAGAGTAGTTTGATAACAATCGCACCAAAGCTTAGTGTGAAGGGCTCAAGACTAACTTTATTCACTATCGTCTCTGAACCATCCTGAAAAACAATGTTAACCGTCCCGAAGGAAATGTAAACCGTCCCGAAATGCAATCCTGGCCAAATTTTTTTAAAAAAGAAAGATATCTTCCCGCGGAAGTAATTAACATTTTTTCTTTCTTTTTTTAAATCACTTCCGTCCCGGAGGAGATATTTGTTCGTCCCGAACACATTTTTACCTTCCCCGGGACGACGTTAATTTCGAGCCCTGTTAGTGTGGCACAAGGTTAAAAGTGTAGGGACATTTAGTGGTGCTCGAAATCACTACAGTAATATTGGGCCTGCGAGAATGGCTTGATAATCATGGCTCCACGGCTAGGTACCCCAAATGTTACAATTTACAAAGCTTAGTGCGGCACAAGGTCACAAGTGTAAGGGAATCCAGTTAAGCTTGAACTCGTTATAGTAATAATGGTCTGCGAGATTAGCTTGATAACCATTGATCCATGGTCAGACGATGTAAGGATTTGATTTCTTTATTTCCAGAAAGTCAATGTTCGAATTTTAAGTAACGATCAAGTTTCTGTAGTTTTTGTAAGATATGCAGCAGCCAGCCGTAATCAACGTGAGTGAATCTACACAATCCTACTGAGTCTCAGAAAAATACTGTAGTGAACATGTAAAATGTTCAATGTCCGTTTCATCTCTTATCTATCCGTACCTGGCATCATTTCTTCAAGATATGTCTTCAGCAGAGCTCCAGACTAACTTTTTTCACCACCGTCCCGGAACCGCCCCGGAACCGTCCCGAAAAACAATTTTAAACGTCCCGAAGGAAATGTAAACGGTCCCAAAATCAAAATGTTTCTTTACTTTGTTATTACCATCTATAGTTGTTATCAGCATAATAAAAAACACCATTAAAATGTTGAGGAAATACATAATTGCCAAACTCCAGTCCAAACCTGGAGTTGACTTTCTTTTTCTACTGTAACAAAAACAACAAGAATGACAAGAACAATCCTCACCAAATTGATGGGATTAAAATTAACATTCCCCTACAGTGATTAGAAATCATGACGAACTGATTGATAGTCGTATATCTTTTTTTAAAAAAAGAAGAAATCTTCTTTTATTTTAAAAAAATCACTTCCGTCCCGGAGAAGATATCTATTCGTCCCGAACACATTTCCCTGGTCTTCAGGTAAGTTATAATCACTTTTGATTACTTGTACCTGAGCACTGACAGCAGAGGGAAGTGACAGCAACTACAGAGTTGGGCGCGGACGACACCTGCAAAAGCTGCAATAGAGTTTGTGGCCCGAGAATCAGGCTATAGAGTAACGGCTGTTGCTGCAGCACAAACAAAGACTGAAATACTGATCCTTGGCGCAGACTCCATTGACAGAGGGAGGCTGACGTCTCGTACCCGTAGAGGCATTGGGCCTTATTTGCATGAAACTAAACAGCAAGGACACCAGCGAAAAGAAATGAAGAAGAAGTTTTGATACTGTGTGTGTGTGTGTGTGTGTGTGTTTGGGGTCTGAAAATGTGCTGAGCTCACAATGAAGAGAGGAAAACGAGCGCATTGTCGTGGAATGGAGCTACCAACAGAAGAGTTTATGTTGGAATCAGATTAGAATAGTAGATATACGTATCTTGGGATCCTTGAACTTGATGACACATTGCATGTTGAGATTAAGGATAGTCAGAAATTCGTTCATTAGCAGGATCAAGCTTGTTTCAAAGTCAAAACTGAATTCGAAAAGTCTTTTTGATACAATGAATATTTGGGCTGCAGCTGTCATAAGATACAATGCAGTCGGACACAGTTGGGGATTGATGAGCTGGATAAAAGAACGCACACACTCATGACAATAAAGAGTACACTAATTACATCCCAAGTCAAATGTCAACAGACTTTGCATGAAAAGAGCTTTTGGTGGAAGATGTTTAATAAGTATCAACGACTACGTTAATGTAGAAACCTTGCATATCACGTATCGATCAGTGAAGGTAAGTTGTTACGGTGTACGCAGGGGTTCCCAACCTTTTTTGCGTCATCGCCCACTTTCACATGAAAAATCTTTCCACCGCCCACTTGTATAGTAAATATTCAAAAGCATACCAAAAATGTTTGGTAAAAGTTTGTTACTGGTTCGTAAACTGACTTTGTATGATGTAGTAAAAATACCAAAGGGGGGTAACAAATAACGCAGACTTTTTTATACAGGTTCTTTGCATATCTCCTTTGAATTTTTTTTTCGGGTAGCATATGTTGAAACACCTTCTTAATACTCAAAATCCTATATCGACCACCAAAATTTCCAATCGCCCACCATTTTCTGTTCAGTTGCTCATCGCCCACCCAACAGTTGAAATCGCCCACCGGTGGGCGATATCGCCCAGGTTGGGAAACCCTGGTGTACAGCAATGGAAATTGGAATTGATAGAGATCAGATCGTGGAAAGTAATGAATTAATGAACATCAAGAAACAGTCGAAAGATGCTCTCCTGGCTATGAACTTACATGGTCAGTTTAAGAGGGAGACACAAGACGTTAAAGAACATGAAGCCTCATGGATATGGTTGCGAAAAGGGGAACTGAAGAGAAGTACAGGGAGTCTTCTGATGGCTGCACAAGAGCAAACTTAATACCAATACAATCGCGCATAGTGTGTATCACATAGCACTAACTGCCAGGTATGTGGAGACAAATCTGAGAATGTGGCTCACATTATCAGTGGTTGTAAGATGTTTGCTTAGAAAGAATACAAGAAACGGCATGATAAGGTTTGCAACATCTGTATTGGCTTTTAAGCAGACAATTTGGCTACAATGTAATTAAGAATGGTACGCATATGTTGCTGTCCGAGTCATGGAAGAACGTGGAAAAATATTTTGGGACAACGATTTTCAAACACACCGACCAGACATTGTCATCTTGTACCCCCAGCAAAGGGGAATGCCTAATAATTGATATGGCAATCCCAGCTGACCAGATCATGGCATTGAAATGAATTGAGGAAACTGACAAATATTCTGAGCCAAAAGTTGAACTGGTGAGATTGATGAGGTGGAGTGAGGTGATGATTATCCCAGCGGTGATTAGAGCTCCTGGCTTTCCATTTATCCAAGGATGAAGAACTTTATAGACCAATTACAATACAAGTACGACCTACGTGCAGCCGCGGAGCCAGGGATTGGGGGTCCAGACCGACCCCCAACTTCTTCTAGACCCATCCTCGTAATTCGTTCAGAAATGAAGAGAAAACCGTGGAGTTGGGTGTAGGGTGAGGCTAGACCGGCAGGAAGACAGAAATAAATATAAACATTTTTTTAAAAATCGTGAAACCTCACCAGAAGGTTAGATTTTGACAAAACTTAGATACATATGTTGCAAAGTGTCGGCAGCAGAAATTCGAAATACGTGTGTGTATTTTGCATGTATGTGTGTGTATACATGCGGCATATGTGTGTGTATACATGCCACAAACACGGCTATTTCTAGCTACTATTAGCCATTTTTATAGACTGATCTAGACATTTTTAGCCATTTAAATGGTCTTAAAATGACTAACAATGTTTTAGTGCATTTTGGCGTTTTTTGACACCTTTTCGAGGTTGATTTAGCGCGTAAAAGATTTCTTTAGTTGACAACACTGCCTGGACCCCCCCCCCCAAAAAAAAAACAAACAAAAAAACAAAAAAAAAACGTGCCCCTCAAAAGTTGGCTCTTTTGGGTACAGCAGGCATACTGAGAAAAGTACTGTGTGTCTGAGGTCCTTGCAACAGGTGGTAACCCTACCAGTACTAAAACAAGATCAAGACAAAAAGAAAGAACTAAGCGACCAAGGAGATGCTAAGTAAGGATAAATGATAAAGGAGGAATGTAAAAGTAGACATGACTGGGTCGGAACGGTGATCTACCGGGAACTGTGCAAACGATGCGGGTTTGCCCAAGACGCATGGTTTACAATTGTATGTTTAGGACTAGCGACCACTACAACTTATCCAAGCCCCATAGATGTCTATTTTGAACGAATTTCGGTAGACGGCCCCTATAATAATATCAGTGCATTGGATGCATTGTAATATGTGCATATTTTGTTGTTTATTCAAGTATGCGTCTTATATGCCGAGAAATACGGTAAGCGCATTCCTAGATAATTGAAAAAGTAAAATTCATTGGGACTTTAAAATACAGACGGATCACCCAATAAAGGCAAAAGGGCCGGATTCAGTCATCGTGAACTAAGATATCAAATTCTGTCAGTTGACGTCACCGTTTCAACGGAACACAAAGTGGAACTAAAAAACAGTGAAAAGTTGGAAAAATACCAGGACCTTGCTAGAGAACTCTTTCAAAATTGTAGAACATGAAGATGACAATTGTAACCATCATTCTGGGAGAGCACTAGCAATAAACTTGTTGTCACTTAACCTACAATGAAAGCCACCAGTTCCAACTGGTGTGAAAACTATAAATTACTATAAATCACCAAATGTCTGTCCGTCTGTCGGTCATCGCTTAACTCAAGGACGGCTAGAGCTATGGCCACCAAATTTTCTGTGGTCACTAATGGGACCCCTAAGCATGTTTTTAGCGTATTAGCTTTTGACAATTCTAAACCTTTTAAGGTTTTTAGCTCGGGGTTAGATTTACAATGTAAGTATGATGCTAAACTGGATTCTTACTTTGTGTTTTGTTTAACCGCATAAAGTAGTAAAGTAGACATTTAGCTAAAAATCACGCCCCTACGACTGGTTTTTCAGTCAGTTTTCAGTATTGTCTCAAGAGACTTTCAAAAAGTCTGCACTTGAACAGATATTTTTAGCCCATAAATGAGGTTATTGGGTGGATGCTGTTGTTCTTAGAAGCAATTGCCGAAAAGTGTCCAACGGTGATTTTATGGTAAATTTGGATTCTTTAAACTATAAATAGTTTCTCTGAGTGGTCTGAAGTTGTAATTAATTAGAAGAAAAACTTGAACAGCCAGAATGTTTATGTATTAAAGACTTCCAAACTCAGCATTTAAAAATTGTACAACACACACACACACACACATACATACATACA
>VCCN01004221.1:1189610-1202749 GCA_006491835.1 Architeuthis dux | reverse complement strand
TTATTGCCTTCCTTCAATTGGTCTAATTGGGAGCAATACTTGATTAAATGAATTGGTTGTGTAAATAACACCTATCCTGTTGGTCGTATGTTGCCATACACCGATTCAAGAGCAGATAATAAGATATATTGGTCATGAGGGAATTCCTTTTTATAACTTATAACGAGTTCAACGGCAATAACTCATGTTAACAATTTGGTTCTCCGGTAGGAGCTCATAGTCGAGGACTCCCTTCCAGGCCCACCATATACCAGCCTTTGGTACGGTTAGTAGTGGTTCATTCACTTGTCCCACGATTTCTTGCCTTCCAAGTTGTGGTAAAGCACCCCCGTTGTATGACCTGTCACAATTTGTTTAAAAAACAGAACATTTTCATTATGTCCAAGAAGCGAATCGTACACAGAAATACGGTCCAGTAGGGTTTTTATGTGGAACCCACACATCAAAGCGACTAACATAACCAAGCTGGTGTAAATGATTTTCAACACTTGATTTGAATATTTTGTATATATTGGCTATCTTCTGCGTCGTATAACGTTGATTATTCCCAAGTAATACGGTCCAGTAGGGTTTTTATGTGGAATCCACACATCAAAGCGACTAACATAACCAAGCTGGTGTAAATGATTTTCAACACTTGATTTGAATATTTTGTATATATTGGCTATCTTCTGCGTCGTATAACGTTGATTATTCCCAAATAATGTCTTGATTTGATCACTATCCACCTAAACTAGCCTACCCGACCGTCCAGCATCATCCAGCCTAAAACTTCGTAAACCACTTTTGACACGTTCGATCATTCACAGTACCTCCCCCATAAATTGCAGAAATCTTTTTTTTTTCTGTGTTTTTACCCTACTTAAAATAAGAAGCATAATTTGCTGAACATATTGCTTATTTACTTCAATTTTCATTGTTAGAAGAAATCACCAAAAATATACAAATTTTGACTTTCCAGAAAATGCATGCTGATATGACAGCAGTCAAAAGCGATCTTGTTGGATGAAGTTAGTTAAAACTAAACGCTCCTAATGGCAGCTAACGACAAAAACACAATGGACCTTTTGACCAACTCAATATACTTGCCATTATTCTAAATGCAGTTAACTAACCGCAACAGGTTAATAATATTAACCCATTAACTGCGAATGACGGAAATTTCGTTCATTGAAGTTCTATGGCTAACTATGTAGCTATAATATTTCCGTTTTATTGTAGTTGATGGCAACTCAGTTCTGTCTGCGAGTAAGGGCTTTTATCTTGCAGTGGATAACTTGCAATGAACTATCTTGCAATGGACAGGAGCTTTTATCTTACAATGGTTAACTTGCAATGGACAGGGGCTTTTATCTTGCGATGGATAACTTGCATTGTACAGGGGCTTTTATCTTGCGATGGAGAACTTGAAATGGACTGGGGCTTTTATCTTGCGATGAATAACTATTACGCTTCGCCACCTTCCGCTGTTAAGAGGTTAATGGAATATTACGCGATTGTAAATCTCCAAATGCGAATCTTGAACAACTTTTTAAGGGTCACCCTCATCAAATGTCAATTGGCCGCTATGATAAATTGCTCTGGGGGGACATTATATTAAAAGTGTTTTTATTCATGAATTTTCAAATAATAACCACTGCATTATATTCTGCAAGAACACATTGGACACTTTTTCATGTCAGCTATCAGGTAGCTACGTAGGCAATCCTGACGTTTCCTGTTTCCAAATTGCAGCCGCTTTAGCTGCTGCTGATAGCGGAGTAGTCCGCTGCTGCTGATGGCAAATTTAAAGTCAAAGAAGCAGACGACAATTTCAACATTTTCCCACTTTCTGAAGTGAAAATGGCTGAAGGACATATACCTAAACACTAACCCTAACTACCCTAAACCCTAAAAATTACTAATCCTTACGCTAAAAATATTACCCGTAACGTATCCTTTGTTCATTTGTATTTATCAAGCTTTTTCTTGAATAAAAAAAAATGGGAAAAAATCCTAGTCTGTTGAATATTGAAAACAAATCTGAAAATGCCGTTCTGAGGAATCTTCTCGTCTCTTTCTTTGACTTCAAATTCGCCATCAGCAGCAGCGGACGAGTCGGTCGGTTTCTAAATCAGCTCAAGCGGCAGCCATTTGGAAACAGGAAAGATAATGATAGCAGCTACGTAAGCCTGAGTAGATATTTGACAAGCTTAGTTACAACAGTGGAGTGCCCAGTGAGTATTGGGCTCACTCGCAGTGGCCTGCTAAACTAGCCTGCTAACGACTGCTCTACGACAAGCGTCCCCAATAGTAGGGAACCTGCCAAAGAACATGAAAGTCCAAGTAAGGATGGTGTGTGTGTACGTGTACTTTCCTTTACCGTGTGTGTGTGTGTGCGTGTGCGTGGGCGTGCGTGGGTGGCTGTGTGTTTTTTTTAAGCGCATAACTTCTCCCCACGCGCGGTCTAATTGATTTAAGTCGCGGACAAATAGACTTACGTTGATCAAAGTGTTGCGTTATGTTATATACAGGATATTAATCGGTTCAGAGAATATACCCCGTTTGTCGTAGGCGTTAAGCCGGCATTGAAATAAGAGGGAGACTACCCGTGAGAAGTGTCTGAAACTGGAACGGTAATTGAACACCTGCCAAATCTCTGAGGTTCTTGAAGATTATATTTAAATCCTCCCACCTGCTGAGAGATATCGGTTTAATATGACTCATCGTCCAACGCAATATCAATCATTGAAAACCCTTCCCATATTTGACCGGTATTGCTCCAATTAACAGCACTGAAAATGGAATAGGCGAACAGAGTTCAATTTCCAGTTGAGGTAGTTTGTGATCAGTTTGAACTACTGCCTTCGGAAAAAGGCATGAATCCAAATAGGTCAGAGATTACTCCCTGCTGTCGGAACCATGTAACCCAGTACACTCTGTCACATGCTATTTGTAGAAAGAATGGTTACCGTCAAGGCTAACACAACACACGTAACCTGCTGTCCATCTTATTCAGGGGAAAGCAAAATCGGACCAGGCGACATCCCATAAATACAAGGTTCAAGACGCTCGCTTTCCCATTGAATACGCTTTCGGTGAATGACATCGGTTGCAACTACACAGTCCCATACATAACAAGGTTCGGTGCACTGTCTGATATAATTAGTACGAGAATTTTTAATCTGAACTAAAAAATATAAATGCTTCAGTTACAAAAGATAAAAAGATTCGAAAAGCATTTTACAAATAATTTGGAATGCAATAATTAGTATATCATCAGTGGCATTTCTAGTTCTTAGAAAGGGGGCACTTGGGGGGCCGAGATTAGGGGGGGGGGGCAAAACTCGAAATTCATGTGACGAGAAATATTCATTTTTATACTTCACCACGTTGATATACACAACTTATATGAATGATTTTTAAAATATAAGTATAATACTTTACTAAATTGAATAAAATACTGGGACTGGTCAGTTTTATAATTAGAGGATGAACATCTCCAGATATGGGGGGGGGTGTCTTTCTCCTTTCCTAGCGATCATCAAATGGGAAGGTCGTCTCCCTTTTTGTCCACGGCGTCTTGTGCCGAAACACTACAGTAAAAGCTGCCACGTTCAAAATTATTATATTTTTAAGGCATAGTTTTTTTTTCTCGAAAATCTGAGATAATCAATCATATATCAGCTACACCCCTACATTAAAGCGTATGAAAGTAGGGGGGCAGCCCCACCCACGTAGAATCGCCACTGTATATCATGATGCACTCTGTAAATCAAACAAGGTTTATTCGCATTGAAAATAATTTATGATAGTTCATTATAGAAACGATTTAGAAGATAAAACTGGAAATCACTCAAAGTGCACATATCTCTGCCAATGTCGTACACTAACTAAAAACTGAATGAAAGTAATATATTAAAAAACAAGGGAGAGAACTTTAAATGTACACATATTGAGTTACTACCTTGAAATATAGATTTAGCCTGTTCGTTTTTAACCTCTTTACTTGAAGAATAAAACAAATATCTCTCAACAGACAACACATCCCTGGATCCGCTGCAAAATCTAAGCTCTTCTCCAGTATCCCATTGGCCACCCTTCCCACAAAAGATACCGTGTGAACTTTGATTTGATGTAAATCTCATTGCAAACGTCTGTAAAGAGCTTCCAGTGACAATTCAATACTTGTTGAATCAGGAAGGAACACGAAAAGATGCCAATATTTCACTTAAACAGCAGTGGGGCTCAATAACTCAATATTATTGTAAAAAGAGCCAATGTCCCGACTCTTAAGAGACAACTCCCAATGGAGTATAGAGCTCGGTGGCAAGTCTGGTCGAGATCAGGGTTACAAGTTTTTATGACCAGCCCCATGGCAGGATGCAAGTTCACCAAGGGGGGGGGGGTCCTAATCACACAAGTAGCTGCTGAGTGCACAGGGAAATTTGACCTAACGAAGATTTTTCCACACTAATCGCTCTTCATACCGGAGATCGAACCCAGTATGTGAGACAGACGTGCTAACCATTACACTATCCGAGTAGACACAATGTTATTGTGTCGAAATGTAATTGAATCACGTAATAAGGTAGTAGTTCTGAACTCTTAAGATCCTGCTCTTCAATTCTTAAACGTCTTGTGCGCATGCGCATTGGCTCTTTAACCAAATTAACTGCGAATGGCGGCAATTTCCGTCATTGCAGTTCTATGGCTAACTCAATAAAACTTTTCATTGTGATTGATGGCAACTCAGTTCTATATGCGAGTCAGGGCTTGTATCTTGCAATGGATCACTTGTAATAGATTATCTTGCAATGGACCATGGCTTTTATCTTGCAATGGATGAATTGTAATAGTTTATCTTGCAACGGACAAGGACGTTTATCTTGTAATGGATGACTTGTAATAGATTATCTTGCAATGGACAATGGCTTTTAGTTTGCAATGGACAACGGATTTTATCTTGCAATAGACAACTTGCAATTGACAAGGGCTTTTATCTTGCAATGGACAACTTGCAATGGACAACTTACAATGGACAACTTGCAATGAACAAGGGCTTTTATCTTGCAATGGACAACTGGCAATGGACAAGGGCTTTTATCTTGCAATGGATAACTATTGCTCTTCACCACCTGCCGAATTTATTGGGTTAACGACTTGAGCAAAATGATTGCAAACAGCATCGAAAAAAATTCATTCTTCAAGAAATTAAAAAGAAAAAGTCTTAGAAAATGGCGGTGTCTTATATTTACGGCAAAATCCTTGGACAAATCAATGTTAGGAATGGAGGATGGATATACATTTTGATGTGAATCAGATGTTCTCTAAAAGGTCTACAGAAATAGATTGGCTACATAAAACAGATTTCAGCCTTGGAGCGACTGGAAAGGAATACACAAATCAATTAATCGATAATCTGTCAAATCAGCAAATAAATAAAAGCTGTTATGAAAGGGGAAATACAGAAACTGAATGATTGAGAGAAAAAGTAGTACCAACGAAGGCAGAAATTAAAGAGGGGGAAGAAAATAAAGAAGGAAACAATACAAGAAAGAGGGAGAACAAGCCTGGTTGCTGCAGTGTCAAATTCCACTCCTACTTCTATTCCGACTGAAGATGATTACTGCAACTTTTGTATTGGATATATATTAAATATGCTCATTTTTCCTTAATATCTAAGACTTGTCAATTTAGCTCATTTAGTAAGACGCCTGGCAATCATTAGGTCGTGAGTTCAAATCACGGTAGGGGAATTAGGATTTTACATATCGGTTTACACCCCAAATTCTGGTGAGGATTGTTGTTCTTGTTCTTACGGTAGGAAAGTAAGGTCAATTCCTGATTTTGTCTTGGAGTTTGACAATAAAGAAAGGAGGTAAGTGGTGTAAGTTAAGAGAGACAGGGAGGGTGCAAACTAAGAGAGACAGGGTGGGTGCAAACTAAGAAAGAAAGAGACATGGAGGGTGCAAACTAAGAACGAAAGAGAGACAGGGTGGGTGCAAACTAAGAACGAAAGAGAGACATGGAGGGTGCAAACTAAGAAAGAAAGAGAGGCAGGGGGTGCAAACTAAGAAAGATAGAGAGACAGGGAGGGTGCAAACTAAGAACGAAAGAGAGACAGGGAGGGTGCAAACTACGAAAGAGATGCAGAAAGTAAAGAGAGTCGAAAGAGAATAAAAAAACAGTGTAAGGAAAGAGAAAGGAAGGGGGAAGTGGTGAACGTAAGGAAAGAAAGAAAAACAGTGTAAACTTAGAAGGGAAGGACATAAAGAGATGGGAAAGAAAGAAAGAATGGAAGCAAAGGAAAGGAAGGTGTAAAGAAATGAGAAAACTAGAAAGAAGGATGTATTGTATCGTGCTGATACGCTTACCTTATAATGACATTTCTTCAAATGTTCAAATGTTATTTTTTTTTTCATTTTGTGAGAGGTGATGCTCGTGCAGTATTCTGATCTAGGAGCATTACCCTTAGTTTTTCATTTGTTCAATTAGAAATATTTGACCGAATTTTCTTCAAAGTCACATTGTGGGAAATAGTGGTTATAAAAGAGCAAGGCAGAGTTTGTCAATAAAGAATATATTAGAAACAAAATCACAAGAAGAATTAGATATAGATATATGGTTGTTTTTATATTTAGATGTAGGATTTAGTGAAAATTGATTTGGTGCTAGATTTAAGTCCGAATCGTGATAGGCTAAGTAGATCAATCTTAAGTTTTCTTGTAAAATTATTCCAATCAGTAATGCATTTTTGGTGATTGAATTTAATCCATATCTAGTTGTTATGCAAGATGGAACATAGAGGGATCCCAGTTTGGAGCCTTTTGTACTTAATGTACTTCAAAGAAAGGAATTATGGTTTACGTCACTAAACGATCTGGCATTCCCATGTATTATATCAGATGTGGATTGAGCAGAAAATTCAAGTGGTAATCATATCAGAAGAAATATTCTATAGATGTTATCCCATTAACTGCAGAAGGTGTTGAAGAGTAATAATTATCTATTGCAAGATAAAAGTCCTTGTCCATTGCAAGATAATCCATTGCAAAATAAAAGCCAGGACTGACAGAGAGAAATGAGTTGCCATCCATCACAATAAAACGGGAATTCCATTGAGTTATTCATAGAACAACAATGGCGGACATTCCTGTCATTCGCAGATAATGGATTAATAATTATAAACTTTGGAGAGGTTTTATTCCCATTTAGATGAAATAAGTAAAACCTTGGTAATTCATGTTTTGGTTTTACCTATACTACCAATTCGCTACTAGTTAATTGGTTCTGGAGCCGTTTCAATTATCCAGGAAGAGGCTGCTGAGTACTAGAATTTCGGTTCGTCATTAATACGCGTCGAGTATTAGACCTAGGGTTTACTTTACGTAATCTTACGGTTCTTCTCTTACGAGTGTCAGGTAATATTTCCTTGAAAAGTAATCCGATCGTTCTGAAAAGTGATCGGTCGGTTAACTTGGTGTAATGTCTTGAGCAAATATACATTTAAGATGAGATTAGCCCCGGCGTTGGAGAATGAAAAGAAGAACTTGCGTCTTTTTCTCATCTTTCTGTCTCTCTTTTTGTTTCTGTCTCTGTCTCTATCTCTCTCGTTCTGTTTCTCTTTCTGTCTCTCTTTCTGTCTCTGTCTCTATCTCTCTCGTTCTGTTTCTGTTTCTGCCTCTCTTTCTGTTTCTGTCTCTCTTTCTCGTTCTGTTTCTGTTTCTGTCTCTCTTTTTGTTTCTGTCTCTGTTTCTGTCTCTGTTCCTGTCTCTGTTTCTGTATCTGTCTCTCTCTTTCTCTTTCTCTCTTTTTGTTTCTGTCTCTGTTTCTGTCTCTCTTTTTGTTTCTGTCTCTATCTCTCTCGTTCTGTTTCTCTTTCTGTTTCTGTCTCTCTTTCTGTTTCTGTTTCTCTCCCCTCCCTCTCTCGCTCACACACACACACACACACACACACACACACACACACACACACACAACACAATATATCGAATGTATACGTGTGTGTTCATACGCACATGTATGTGTTGGCAGGCAATTGTGACGGTTCTAGTTTCAAAATGGCCGCCGCTGTAGCCGCCGAGTGACAGCTGCTGATGGCGAATTCGGCCGAGTGTGCTGCTGCTGCTGCTGCTGATGCCAAATTTGAAGTCAAAGAAGCAGATGGCAATTTCAACACTTTTCACTTTTTAAATTCAAAATGAAGGACGTGTTGATATACCAAAAAAAAGAAATGCTGTACTTAAACGGAGTAAGGCCTGCTGCACCTACATCTATTATTATCCCATTGGAAATAACAAGAGATTTGTTTTACCTGAACTGGAAATTACATTCAGGGAGTTGAAACACTACCTACTTATTCTAACCCCAGACCTACATACTAACCCTAACCCTTACACCAACCCCAACACTAAAAACATTAACCCTAACTTATCCGTTGTTCATTTCTATTTACCAAACACTAGTGGCCGACCACATCTGGAGAGAGAACGGCGACCATCTTGCTCTCTGGGAGAAAGTCCAGATTATTGACAGAGAACGATGTTGGAAGCAGAGAAAAATGAAAGAGGCAGCTCACATCAAAATGTCGACTAAATGCATTAACCAGACAAGTGCGGATTTCAACCCGATGTGGCTTCCACTACTCAACAAACCTAAACCCGACAAGACAAAGACACAGAAACACCCGGGCCATGTGCTATAAGGGCTATCCCCTTTAATCATAACTTTTGTTTAACCGATCACACTCTGATTTTACACCTGAAGAAGGCCGAAGAATGGATCGGACGAAACGTTGTGTTTACAACACAAATAACAAAGAGGTCAATCGTCCGAAGAACCCTTTGAATAAAAACACTAGTCTCTTGAACTACATGAAATTGCCCGATATCAGTAGACCACTTAAAAAAGGGAGAAAAAACTGAAAATGCCGTTGAGGAATCTTCTCGTCTCTTTCTTTGACATTAAATTCGCCATCAGCAGCAGCGGCCCACTCGGTCGAATTCGCCATCAGCAGCCCCTAAAGCGGCGGCTATTTGGAAACAGAAAAGGTAACAATAACCGAATATTTCTATTATGTATAAGTGTTGTCCCCATCTAGGCTCATCTTCTGAACACAACGTTTCGACCGTTGTACCCTACAGCCTTCTTCTGGTGTAACATGTAGCATCCGTAAGGAAAGAGAGTCTCTTATATCAGTCTCACTCTCTGGTGGTGCAAAGCAACAACAAAAAAAAACACAGTATCAAATAGAAATTTTAAACTTGAACCGCAACGCTTGCAAATAGGTTATTCTATTTCAGCAACGCGTGCAGTACAGCCTATTCCATAATTTTAACATGGAAAAGTTCTCATTTTTCTTGAAATTATAAAACCATTGTTCAGGTCAATTTGAACTGTAGGAGATCTTCATATTAGAAACCGTCAACTAAAACTGTCAACATAAATAATAATCTGAACGTGATAGGTGTGGGGCAGGGCTCCAGAATAACTTTATTCACTACCGTCCCTGAACCGTCCCGAAAAACAATTTCATTCGTCCCGAAGGAAATGTAAACCGTCCCAAAAAACAATCCTCACCAAATTTTTAAAAAAAAAGAAAAAGAAAAGATACTTTCCTCGACGCCTCCGGGGCGGAAGTGATTTTTAAAATGAATTTACATTTTGTTTTAAATCACTTCCGTCCCGGAGGCGTCCGGGGAAGACATCATTTCTCCCGAAGGAGATATTTGTTCGTCCCGAACACATTTCTACCGTCCTCGGGACGACGGGACGACGTTAATTTCGATTTGTGGGGAATATGAAAAGATGAGCTAAAACTCCCCAACTAAATGACTTGATAATTAATTATGTATGTTTTTTTCGGTCTGTTTTACTCATCTCGATTCATCTTCTGAACACAACGTTTCGGCCGTTGTCCCCTTCTTCAGGTGTAACATGTAATATATATTATAATGATATAATATTACATGTTACACCCGAAGAAGGCCGTAGGGTACAACTGCCGTTGTGGTCAAAAGATGAACCCAGATGAGGACAACAGTCCGAAAACACTTCTCCATAATGCATACCTGTCACGTTTCAATGTTGAAAATGAGTGAGAATCGTAATTCAATCTCATTTTCTTTGGCGGACAGGCGATGTAAAAATTTTCGATACTCATTGTTGAACTTATGATGTTACTCCTAGCATGTGTGCGAATGGAATGAATAGAGCCTTTCGGCGTGCGGCAGATAGGGGGCCCGCAGCAAATTACAGTCCTGCGGTAGCACTTCCGGGAACATTTAATCGGTTAAAATCACTAACCAAAAGATTTACAAATTCACTTTTTATAAAATTTCCTACCTTTCATAAAATGCCTGAAAATGTTACACTTTTTATAAAATGTGTGAGAATTTACCATTAACACGTGAGACCGTGAGAACGTATCAAAATGTGTGAGTCTCACGCAAAATGCGTGAGACTTGACAGGTATGTATAATGATCCCTCATCTAAAAGATTAAGACAGAAAGTATCAATATTTTTAGTTTTTAATGTTCGTTGGCTTCCTGGTATATAACTGTTTGTATAGAAGTTAGAAATACGCACAAAATAATTTCAAAGGTTTTTGTATAGTTTTTGTGACTTTTAACTCGAGCGAAATGGTATATACTCTATGTACATTAGGCTACTGAACAAAAACAATCTAAATCAAGACCCGGAATATCATTCTAGGTCTTATATGAGTAAATTAGCGACACCTAATCTTGTAGACAGCAGCAGTGCAGCAACGAGTAAGCAGTACACACATGCACAGACAGGCATCACTGTCACATAACAATGCATACAGGGGCGTCCGCTGGGGGGTTGGGTAGGGCAAACGCAGCATATGCCCCCCCCCGCCCTAGATCAGCCCTTCTCATCGAGGGGTTTTGAAAGTTGGAATCTTATAGAGCCCAGGCATCGAGGGGTCACTATGAACTGTGATAGCTTAGGAAAGGTCACAGCTCAATCACTTCCTAGTCCCTCACCTGACACCAGACATCCAGATGTATCGTTTTGCACCCCCGGGGTATAGCCTTTTGCTCCCAACCCCGGAATATTGCGTTTTGTCCTCGTCTAGAAAGATGGCAGCGGACGCTCATGAATACATATATGGTTATTAATTCCTTTTGGGGATGAATAATTTTACATAAACAAAAGGGTTTGCTCACAAAATCGTGTTTATTTTTCTACGTTTGGTGAAAGTGATCCTGCGTAAAGAACGCTGCGACAGGATTAGCTACCTAATCAGCAGCAGCAGACATATCTACGTAGTACGTCTAGTAGACAAAACAAAATACATTGTCGATAACGTTGAGTAGAGTCATTAACATTCTAACTTGTGTTGACAATCCAATCTCTTATCCTCATCTTTGATGTTAACACAACGTTTGGCTGGTTCATTCTACATCCTTCTTCAGGTGTAATATGTAATATCCGTAAGGAAATACCGTCTCTTTTTCCGCTCTCTTTCTGTTTGATATCGTTTTTGTTTTGCACTACCGGAAAAAACATTACATATTACACCTGAAAAAGGTCGTTGAATGAATCGGCCGAAACGTTGTGTTAACATCAAAGATAGGAAGTTGAAGAAGAGACTGTCGGGAACAAGAGTTGGAAAAACAAAATACATTTAACAATGACTCTGATTAAAATAAACAACAGATGAATGAAGAAAATGAAAAAAAAAACCCAAAGGAAAACAGGTTAGAAAGTGATAAGTTTTCTTTCTTTTTTTTACTTACCTGGATTCAGGAATTGAAACCAGTAGTGTTAAATCCACCCAGAACGATGAGTTACAGACAAATGATCCCACTACGTTTTCCTCTTTAACTTTGTGTTCAATGTAAATCTTTCCCTTTTAAGTTTGTAGAATTACAAAAGTTTACAAACAAAACAGTACGATGAATTGATCCATTTATCACATCTTGTTCATCGAGTGTTAAGAGTTCTCTAGTGAAGGCAATGAATGCTCACTAACAATACTGATCAACGTCTGCTTATTACAACAACCCTGATTCTATTTTTTCCTTTTACCTACGCAGGCACAAAACCTCGTTCAAAAAAGGGAATTACAACTCCCTTATTCCACGTGTAGGTATTAATAGAATTGCCGGTCGACACAGGGCTGGGCTCGTTACACAAATCTCATTTGCAGGGTTTGTTTAAAATTTAAAAAAAAACGTGCATGCGTTTGTGTAATGTACATGTGTATTATGCTATATACATGTGTCATAAAATTATGTTAAGTGTAGTCAGATATTTGAAATAATTTAAAATAAATGTAAGTGGTGTGTCTACGGGAGCATTGAGTTGAGTGTACATGCGGTGAGGAATGCTGGGTAAAAGAGGAATACATACTTATGAGAGAGTGGGATAAAAGTACAGAGAAGAAAGAGTGAAAAAAGGCGAGAAGTCGAGGGAAACAGAGATCTCGGGGGAAAGAAAAGAGAAGTGAACATGTGCTCAGATGTTCGGGTTGTAAAAACCTGGCAGCCGGGAAAGGCAGGCCGGCAGACAAGAAAAACTATATTCCACGCTAGAAAATCTACGTTGAGCAAAGCGAGAGTAATACAAAGTAAACGAAATTAAATCAGAATCAACTAATAACAATCACTCATTTATAAACTACTTTACCTACGACGTCAAAAAATGGCGGTGATATTTAAATAATTTTGTAATTGCATTGTACTCAAAAAGAAAAGAAGAAAATATCAAAAACATGTTGTTCTGAATATTTTAGAAAAAAATTGTCAACCAAAACTGTCACTAAAACTGTCAACATAGGTTTCTTCAGTTTTTAAGCTTGTCGGATATTTTAAACATTAAAAAATAATTAAGTAAGGGAGACTACTCAATAATTAGCATTTAATAGTTATCTCCCTTTACAAATGTTACAGACAAAAAACATAGACATACGTGGCGTATTATGTAAGTAGATAGCTTTCATGTAGCGATTACTTGTTTTTAAGCCTTTAAGCAATATTGATAGTTATTTTTTCGAATTGAAATATTTAAAGTTAAATTATTTTTAATTTTGTTTATTAGATGAATCAAAAACATTTTGTTCTGAATTTTTAGAAACTGTCAACCAAAACCGTCAACCAAAACTGTCATCGAAACTGTCAACATAGGT
>VCCN01004221.1:895258-906058 GCA_006491835.1 Architeuthis dux | reverse complement strand
CAATAATCTGGACTTCCTTCCAGAGAGGAAAGTGGTCGCCTTACAAAGTTCATCCCGATGTGTCTTCCGCTGCTCAACAGACCCAAACCCGACAAGACAAGGACAAAGAAACACCCGAATCCTACGTTATAAGGGTTACCCCCCTGTGAAATTAAGAAAACTTCTGTTTACCCCCATCACATTCGAATATTACACTCGAAGAAGGCCGAAGAATGGATCGGCCGAAACGTCGTGTTAACAACACAAACAACAAGGAGTTCAATCGTCCGAAGAACTATTTGAATAATCTAAAATATATTTCTTCCTTTTGGGTTTTTTGGGGGAGTTTTAAAAAATGTTATTAGATGAAGTATTATAAATCATTATTATTTTTAATTTGTTATGATTATGTTTTACTTTATGAAAAGCAACTAATACAAATTAAGATGAAAATAAAAAGTAGTCATAAAACCTTTTAAGTAATAATGATTTATAATACTTCATCTAATAAAATCTTTCTTTTTTTAAAACCCAAAACGGAGAAATGTATTAAATACTGTAACTACCAGAAATGAAAACAAACGATCGTAAAGAATAATAGGTTTAAGGGTGTTATTTCGAGAGTATGCTCCCAGTTAAGTCTCGGTGGCTTAATTGGCAAAGCAGACCGGGCTAAACGGTGCTTCGAGTCTCACTCCAGGCTTTTACTTTATTTTCCGTTCAACGCTATTTGCTAACTGTCGGAGGGTAATCGGCCTGATCAAAAAGTTGCGATAAAAAGCAACTAATAAAAATTAAGATGGAGGTAGAAAGTAGGTAATAATCTAAAACATTTAAAACATATTTTCGCTCGGTTCACTTTTTCGTAATTAAACAGTTTAAATCTTTCATCATTAATTATGTTTTACATAAACTTCTATTTTAACACTCTCTCTCTCAATTTTTAAATTCGATTTTTGAATTTTTATTTTTTAGAATCTCATAATCAAGTTTGAAATGTATAAAATATATGTTATCTGTGCCCATGTCTTACTTGGGATCATTTCTCATTTTCACTTACCTTTTCTCAGTTATTAAATTGAATGATTTGTGTATTTTTGAAGGCCTTGTAACCAGGGTTGAGATTTGTCTGACACATTCTTCATTAATCTTATCAGAATGTATACGATGCATTGACTTAAATCAACAAGAATTCAAATGCCGAATTTCCCAGAAACCAGATATAAATTTGTAATTAATTCATTCACTCAGCTTGTGCTAAAAATAAACTGACCGTATGAAGTTACGCAACAATTATACTTAATCTTACTAGCTCAATATCAATATAATTAGATTAATATACAATTATATAATATTTAAGGACAGTGCACTATTTTGTAATGTATAATTATACATAATTAATGTATTAAGATCAGTCTACACATTATATATTAACGTACATAGTTTTCCTATAACTGTGCAACCATAAGGAAAAGAGTCAGTTTTATATACCTCTATCAAATCAACTGTTTTTAGGGGCACGTAACCCACTGTACTCGAAATGAAATCAAATAAAGCCAAGGTTTACTTTCGTATTTCTTTCTAGAATAAACTTTCTTGTCTTTTCTGACTTGAGTTATCGAGGGTGAGATATATTTGGTAGTAGATGAAAGGTGTATAGTATACAACGGCTGCATAATACCAGCCATGACTTATGGATGCGAAACATCGAAATTAACCAAACAAGCTGAAAACCAGCACAGAGAGCCATGGAAAGAGCAATGCTAGGGATAACTCTAGAGATAGAAAAAGATCAACATGGATCAGATGGAGGACTAGAGTGAAGGATATTAAACAACTAATTAAGCAGCAAAAATGGAGATGGGCTGGCCACCTAGCAAGAAGACATGACAATAGATGGCGGGAAAAGACTAACCGACTGGTGCCCATGGGACAGAAAACGAAGTATGAAAAGACCAGACACAAGATGGAGGGACGAGATAGAAACGTTTGCTGGTAAGAATTGGCAGAGGTTAGCACAAGATATGTCGTCATGGAAGTAGATGTGAAAGGCCTTTGTCCAGAGGTGGACTTATAACGGCTGATGATGATGCTGATGAGATGAAATGACCACGGGTGTCATATGCGTTGTTACAATATACATTCAGATATATAGGGTGTCCCAAGAGTAACTCCCGGTTTGTCCTAAAATTAATGCCGGTTCTAAGGGAAGCAACTTGTCCATTAATTAATTAAACTTTTATCCAATTTTACTGGTAATTTTAGGCGTACTGGCGTGCTGAGTTGCTTCCCTTAGATAGAACAGACGTTAAATTTTGGGACAAATCGGCCGTTACTCTTGGGACACAATGTATGTATGAATGTGTACATATGTGAATTAGTGTGTGTATGTATGCATGTGTTAGGGTGTATTGATAGTGTGAATGCACTCGATGGTGTACCTTCAAGTTGTGCTTCTGTGTGTGTGCCCATGCATTGTATGTGCGTAAACATCCTATATACGTTTTAAGTGCATACTATATCTGCTTATTTATGTATCGAACGTTTATGCCTTCGAGTGCAGATAAAGACTACGATTTTGAATGATTGATTTTCCGTCAGGAAAGCCTTCCCACTTAAGATTGATGCTATACAAACTTCCAAACTCCTAAGATTCTGCGAATTCCGTTCAACTCGTAAAATCTACAATACCCACGAGGTATAATATCAATATTAATGTAATAACGTACGCATGAGTCTGCGCATTCTATTTTAGTGTGCATATAGGGTGTATACGAGTGGCCACACATGATAAGTGCCCAACGAACTATTTTTAAGAGATTGATATTTTCGTTAGTTCTAGAGCTACAATGCTCATTTTGAAGCTTGAAAACTTTGTATTATGATTCAAAGAGTGTTCAAACTTCAAAACCAAAACAACTGAGCATTGTAGCTCTAAAAATAACGTATATTCCAACTTTTTAAAAATGGTTCGTTGGGCACTCATCATGCGAGACAATCGTATATATGTTTAAGTTTACCCCCGTGTATTTATGCATTTCTGTAAGTTTGTATGTGTGTATATGTGTATATGTGTATATGTGTATCGCACTTCACCTTAAAACTACATTGCTCAGGCTGGAGGGTTACTCCGCACATAAGCCCAGTTGTCTATGGTTATATATATATATATATATATATATATATATATACTCAGGCGGCCGTAGTGTTCACGTCCTGTGCTTCAACACAGAGGTCAGCCATACCGTCTGAACACTCTCACAAAGGGGCGGCAGATCCCCATAGCTAGCTCGCATCTGCCAGGAGAAGGAAACTCCTGCCAAACCTACGACCTAAGGACACTGCTGCTATCCGTACCACTACCATAGCATGCAAACCAAAGGTTTAAAGGGTGAAGCCACCTTAAAACTCCATTGCGCAGACTTCGGATTTTTCACATTCAGGCCCCGCCGACCTAGGACCTGGATAAAGACATGGAAAACCCGCCCCAATCTTCGTCCGCGGAGCCAAGTCATTCATATGTGTATATGTGAAGGTATATGTTTGTGTATGGATGCCCATGCAATACATAATAATGTTCCCTTTTCCCAATGTCTGTCTCTTCGTCAGTAAACAAGTTAACATTCAACTGTTATACGAAAAACATGGCTTCCTATTTTAGAGATCATAAATAAAGCATAATAAAACGGCGTAGTGAGTGACGCCACTTCGGGTGCTTGTCGCCTCTACGTCTATTGCACACTTCGTAAACCTCGAAGAACTATTGAAGTCTAGCCAAGACACTTGTCATATGTGAAGTCCGTACAGAGGCGACGACTGATGCCGTAGCCGGCGCGAGGGTAATACTTAGCTTTTATTTAAATAAAGCATAAGAAATTATTCATGTTTCTTCCTTTCATTTATCCTACTTTCTTTTTGGTTCATTTTCTTTCTTCGTTTCTTCATTATAGTTTTTGGATTCGAGGGTGTGGGGGGAGTAACTTTTACAGTTAAATCCTCCCTGACTAATGAATACACATTATGTTGTGATATAGTGCCACTGGAGGTCATTTCCGAGTTAACACCTGGGCGGAAGTGGAAGTGACCCCGGTGACCTCAGGAAAAATGCACATGCGTGGGTGTGCGAAAACAGGAACTAACACATCAGCGTGGGCGTTCGAAACCCCATAAGGACAGAGACGAGACATAGACAAGCGGACAGAGACTCAGAAGCAGAGACAAGCAGAGAGAGGCAGGCAGCAGCCGGGCCTGGAAGGCACAAGACCGGTGTCCCTGTTGGGAGCAGGTCAGCACCCATTATCTCTCTCCCACTCTTCATTCTCTGCCACTGACACAATGTATCTTATAAAATGAAAAATATATCCTCATATTTTCATAAACAAGTTTCGAGTCTTCCTTTTTCTCCAAGTTCAGGATTTCCCCCCTGCGGACCAAGATGGCTATACAACAATTATAAAGGCTAACTCAACAGATTATATGATTTTTTTCAAACATACACAAAGTCTCTCTCTCTCTCTCTCTCTCTCTCTCTCTCTCTCTCTCTCTCTCTCTCTCTCTCTTTCTCTCTCTCTCTCTGTTGTCTCAGTGCAAGAAAGTTATATCTCCCATCCAGGTAAGTTTATCTTCTTCTGCCATACTAAGGGGAAAATGGAGGTAGCCCAAGGGCGGAATAAGGCTATTATGTAAAAAATAAAATGGAAGGGGGGAACTAGTAATCTTTTTGAAAAAAAGGTTGGGAACCACTATGGGTCGACAAACTACAGCCCGCATGGCAAATCTGCCCCCGGCCTCATTTCACCCGGTTCGCCGACTTCATTGAATATGTGACGTTACATACACAACTTCTTTGTTTTATAATATCTATCTTTGGTTAGCGAACAATAAAATACAGTATCGAGAAAATAGTATAAAATTCTCACCTTTGCAGTGACCTCAAATGAATCAATGTTTTACAGCTAAAATGTTTTAACACTACGCATACCTTTTCTCGGGGATGGGTTTCAGCATTTGTCAAAACCTATTTATAGGAACAAAAACTTTTCAAGTATTAAATATATTAAATCTGTTTATAGGTCAGTGTAAACTTGCAGTAAGTTTTGATTACAAGAACCACTTTTTAAACACTATTGTTCCTTAAAAAGGAATTCCATAGCTCTCATTGATTGATAGTACATGGAGGTTTATGAAGTAACATAATTCTATAATGGAAAAACATTAATTAA
The DNA here is from genome assembly GCA_006491835.1 of Architeuthis dux. Lineage (NCBI taxonomy): Eukaryota > Metazoa > Mollusca > Cephalopoda > Oegopsida > Architeuthidae > Architeuthis > Architeuthis dux. The sequence goes on along the minus strand of VCCN01004221.1, from coordinate 900,857 downwards.
AGTAATAAAAAACAAGCTGTTTCTATAGCCTTGTGCGATCATTGTTTCATTTCTGTTTTGCCTTGGCCAGCAACATTTCAAATCCAGCCCGATACCCAAAAGGTTAGCTGACCCCTGTGCTAGACTAGATCACTAACCATTACGTCCTGTCAGGATGGTCCTATGCCTGAATCGATTAGAAAGAAATAAGTGCTCATATCAACAAAGGGAGATCATTTATTTGCGCTCTTCACGGGGAAGAAAGAAGAGGATCAACAATCAACAATGACGACAATGGGTCTAAAAGGATCTTTTCTTTTTCCTTTTAGATTTCAGTGAACAATTGACTCACGTACAGAGCTATTTGGTATTTTTCTTTCCGCATTATTTAACAAAAACTATTCCAAATGTTGTTCTTGGCCCTTCGCTTATATTGCATGATGTTGGAGAAGACTAAGAATAAAAGTATGTAAACGAAGCAGGCAGAAAGAAGTATTGATCCTTTTTTTGTTGTTGCTATTATTCCTCATATTGTTGTTTTTTCTTCTTCTTTCTTTCAATCCTTATCTCCCTACCATACGCCCCCCTTCATATGTACACAATTTCCACTTTTTCTCACCAGCCCCGTGTAAAGCTGCTACTAGGCTCATACCAGATGGGAAATGTGGGTCCCATTTGAAACTGCTCATTAAGCATTTTTGTAATCTGTGCTAAATACATATGATTCATGTATGGGTATATACATGTCCATTGTCCATGTAGTGTATATGATGTACTTACAAGTAACAGAACAGAATATGAGACCTAGAATGATTTATTTTTAAAAATAAAAGGTTATGGCAAGAAATTTTGATAAATATGTATATAAGAAAATTGAGTACAGTACTGTAATAAAAACCAGTAAATGCAATATGATTTGCCCCTACCGGGGGGAAATGGGCCCTCGAAATCGTAGGACCATGCCAACTGGCCCCCCTCATCTGTTCTGAGCTGTTCTTCACTCCTCTCTGTCCCCTTTCATTCTTTCTTCATCCCTGTCTTTTTTTTTCAGTTATTGTTTTTCTCCATGTGCGCCCTGTTATATGTCTACTGCATTTATTCTTCGTCGCTCTCTCTTTCTCATAATCTCGTTTTCCTCCACACTTTTATCTTCATCCTCTCTCTCTCTCTCTCTCTCTCTCTCTCTCTCCCTCTCTCTCTCTCTCTCGCGCGCTGCCTGTCTTTCTGCTGCAAGCTGCGCGCGTCCAACTCTGGACTGAGAAGCCACCAACAAAATCATGGACGCCGATGACAAAACCTTAATTACCAATGATTAAAACCAAAAGAGAAACCAAAGATAAAATAGTGTCTGAAAATGGATTGAATGAAGCTGAACATAATTGTATTTGCGAACAATAACCAATGAATTATCTATAACGTCAAGAATTATTCAAAAGAAAAGGTTTAAAGATCAGCTGAAAACCACTCTTGAACAGTGTGACACCACGGTCAAACCTCCTAGAATGCGTGGCTTTTGAGTCTACGCGCACAGTACGTTAGTTTAACTAATGCAGACATGAGCGGATGGAAATCGAAAACGGTACCGTCTGCCCGACCTGTGGCAAGATGTGCGTATCCAACTCTGGCCTGAGAAGCCTCCAACTAAGACAAAATCTTAATTACCAATGATTAAAACTAAAAGACAAACCAAAGCTAAATCAATCTCGAAACCAGAAATTGATACCAAGAGGAAGAATAAAGAACGCCACCATCGATCTCGTTAGACTGCCCCAAGCAAGATTTCTATGTGAACATATGAAAACTTGCAGAGCTTTAATGAATGGTACAATTCAATATCCGATCAACATGGCGTCGGTCAGAGGTCTCTAAACAATCATCAAAGAGACAGACAGATAAACAAGTAGATGGCGAAAGTATAGAAGTGCGTGAGTTCAGTAATAGTTAGATGTGAACTAATTCTATGTGTTTTTGTATACCTGATTTTTCAGGTGTTATTTTACATATTAGAAGATGTGTGTAACTATCAGTGTGATCGCACGTACTTACGTCTGTCTGCGTTTTTTAGTAAACATGGGTGTATTTTAGATACTATCAGAAACCCACCTTAGAGGTAGGGTTTCCAGATAGATAAAAAATAAAGATTCGGTTTAGATAACCTGACGGACACAAAATATACTTACATTGTAAATCGTAGTTCTCGCTAAAATATTTGAAAAGTCTTTGCTTAAAACTTGCTCCGGGATTCTATTAGTCATTAGAGAAAAGTTGGTGGCCATAGCTCTAGCCGTCCTTGAGTTATGCGATGACAAACAGACGGACAGGCATTTGGTTAAAATATAGTAAGATTCATCTGGCTGTTTCGTAGCCTATTCACAAATTGATCTGGAACACAATCTTACTAAACACCGAACTCCAGTAGACGACCCCTATTTAAAAGGTTTGGCTTAATTTGAAACAAAGACACAATAGTAGGGCACCCAGTGTGAATCAAACTCGTACACTAGCTACCGTATTTCACGCCACATAAGACGCGTTTTCTTTCTAAGAACGCCTAAAAAACCGCCTGCTTCTTATGACGCGAAGCTAGGTTTCCGCGGGGGTTTGCGCAAGAAGGCGGAAGTCCGAGAGTTCGGATAAACTTGTGCGTATGACGCACCTAAACATCCCTTTTTGACAAACGTCTGTCGATCTCAGAGTGAAATATATATATATGATTAAAAAGTGATTTTGGTTTATATTCATACCCTGAAGTATTAAGGCAAGGGTTCATATCCCTGGTCTTAATTTGCCTATAACCATTATAAAGATAATTAAATATGCAGAAATAAATATTTTGTTTGTTTCCTGAATATCTTTAAAATCGAAATGAACAAAATACGTACCGTAAGTTTATAGGTCGTAGCCCCTCCGCAGTTGTGATGGCGTACACCTTACAGTGTAAACAAAATGGTTTGTTCCATAAAACGTTCTAATTTTTAACACCTACTTTTATCTGAATTGAACTTTTGTGGGAAATTTATGTATCATTAAGAACATATTTGAAGAAGGTAAGGAATAATGCCAACATGAGTTCAATAATTCACTGACATTTGGCCGAAACAATATATTGTGGCAGTCAAAGTTTTGGGACACGAGTTTCCGCAGTAAATCTTGTATTTTTAAAATTTTCCAAGAATTTCTTTGCTATAAAGGGTCACGGCATGCAGCGGAAAATACGGTAATTGTTCTTTGAGACGAGCTTGAAACTATTCCACTACTGTAGGAACGCACATGTGGGCATGTGAATGATGTTTCCCATGAGTACATCTGAAAATGAAACATTGATTTTGAGTGGCAGACGCGAGTGCCAGAGTGTGTCCACATTTAAAAAATATGTTTCCACGCGTTTACTTATGCATACATTTGTTGTATAGTGGGGTGTCCTGGACTTGGATAGAAAGGAAACTCGAAGACTTGCTTATAAAAAGATCTGGGCATATTTCTATTACACAACATACATATTTGTCGGCAGGAGAGTGAAGAGTGGGAGAGATATGATAAGGAGAACCGCCAGTCTGTCCCCAACAGGGACAGCTGTCTTCTGCCTTTCGGCTCCGCTGATGTCTGTCTCTTCTTTGAGTGTCGAGATTTCTGTCCGCCCCTCGTTCTCTGTTCGGGTCTGCTTTATAGGTCTCTCCAACGCCTACGCGGTGTCAATCACCGGTCCCCATTTCTTGTTTACAACACTGATGCAATATACCTATTTCCTGAGGTGACTGAGGTCACTTATATTTCCGCAAAAGGATAACCTTTAGATATCATAACACATTGATGCGTTCACGTAATATGGAATACGGTTGTACGTGTGCGTGAAGGTGCCAGGTGGCGTAATGATTATGAGCACGGAAAATAGAATCGGCGAACCGAGTTCGAAACCCGACTGAGGCTGTCTATGTTCACTTACCACTTACTTACTTTGTAAAGATATGAACCCACACCACCGTTCTATCACCAGATCTTAACGGGGAGAAATCTAGTCACTAGCATGCCACGATGTTTGATGGAGAAGCAAGTGTGTGAGTGAGCATTTGAACAATCCACATTCCCATAAGTATCTTACCGCCAAGGCAGCAGTAACGGTAAAAAGCTGCTGCGTCCATTGTCAACACTGACAGAGGCCAATCACGATGTGTGCGTGTAGACGGGCGAAGAATAAGGACTCGATCGTTTATCAGTGCTTTTATTGTAGATATTTCTGCCACCGAAACGGGAAGAGGTATATGTATTCATCCGTGTCTGTCTGTCCATATGTCAGTCATGGATCTTTTCCTCTCTTGCATCGTAGCTATATGTCCACATCACGCAATATCTCAACTCTGGAAGGGTGAGCAAAGGGCAAGCAAGAAGTGATACAATTTTGGGGCGGATCCTGGAATCCAACGAAATGGGAAGAGGTATATGTATTGATCCGTGTCCGTCTGTCCATATGTCTGTCTGTCTGTCTGTCCACACGATATCTCAGAAAGATCTCAATGAATTTCTGTGAAATCTTGTAGAAGGGTGTGCAATGAACCCCGGCAGAAGTGATCAAAACTTTGGGAAGATCCATGGATCTTTTCCTCTCCTGCATCGTAGCTATATGTCCACATCACGCAATATCTCAACTCTGGAAGGGTGAGCAAAGGGCAGGCAAGAAGATACAATTTGGGGTCGGATCCTGGAATCCAACGAAATGGGAAGAGGTATATGTTCTCAATGAATTTCAATTTGATTTTCTGGAAGGGTGAGCAAAGGGCATGCAAGAAGTGATTAAACTTTGAGGCGGATCCTGGGACTTTTTACAGTTATCCCTCCTGCATCGTAACTATTTACATTCACTTCAGACGTATGCGCTCTCTGTGTGTGTTTTTTACTTACTGTTTTGAAGTAGTGGCATATGTTATTTTACGGGATATCTTTCATGTAACTGGATGAATGAACAAAGCTGATAATCGAGAAATATGTTGGAGTGCGGCCAAGATTTGGGTCACGCGCAAATATGGGTCGAAAGGTTATCTGTATTGGGTCGAAATCTTCGTCAGTGACCCGAAATACTTCTGCCCACGCAAGCATTAAATAATATTTCACTTATACAGTTAAACACAGTAACTTAAAAAGTGCACACACACACACATTTCCCATCATTTGATTTCATATATAAAGATATATGTGTGCATTCATAAGTATACGGTTATTTTGCATCTTTAAAATACAAATCAAAATACAATTGTATCTAGAAAGCATTTGGTATGAATAGAAATATATTGAAGAGCTCATTGCCAATATGCTTAAAGCGTAACGTATACAATGCTTACATAATACCAGCTATGACCTACGGATTCAAAACATGGAAAATTAACAAAACGAACTTAGAATCACACAAAGGCAATGCTAGGGATAACTCTAAGAGATAGACAAATATCGACATGGATCAGAGGGAGGACTAGGTTGAAGGATATTATACAAATAATTAAGCAACATAAATGGAGATGGGCTGGAGACTTAGCAAGAAGAGATGACAACAGATGGAGCAAAGACTAACCAATTGGTGCTTATGGAACAGTAGGAAAAGACCAGACACAGGATGGAGGGATAAGATAGA
>VCCN01004221.1:864494-882887 GCA_006491835.1 Architeuthis dux | reverse complement strand
GAGTCATATATGTATGCTGAAATGAATTATGTCTACCTTTCAAGCAGAAACATCCATAAATTACTTCCAAGATTTTAACATAACAGTTTTTTTAGTTAGTTCCTGGGGTATTTGGTCCCAATAAAAGATAATGTATTTGAATTATTCAATTATTGAAATATACCTTATTTGAAAATCAATAAAAATCGAAAAACATTTGGTGGGAGTGGAATTACAAAATCTAATATGCTAAAACATGCCCTGGACTTCCATTAGTAAGCACAGAAATGTTGGTGGCCGGAGCAGTCCTTTTGGGTTATGTGATGACAGACAGACATTTGGTGATTGATTTCCTTGCGTCAATTGACTCGATTTGACCTTTGGTTTACAACAAATGAATGGCAGCTGATTGAGTCCAATTTATTACGTCATGTTTGCATTGTTTATTTCAAGCTGTTGCAAAAATATCAATAAATGAAGAGAGTTTATTTATTTCTGTCCGTTTTGATCAGTTGAAGCAGTTATTCAAAATCGATTATATGAAGATTCATTTGCTGTCTGTCTATTTTTAAGTTTGGCTGTCTGTAATACCAGACACTTATACACAGTCGTTAAAGAATTTCGACTTCTTAAATGAGACATTACATTGGAAAAGGGGTGGGTAAACATTTCTCCCCAAGGGGGGGCCACATCGGACATGTGTAAGGTCTCTAGCGGGACGCATTCGACAAAAAATTAAATTTACTAAAAAATTAAATCTTCACATAAAAATACAAATTATACTCCTTAAAAACAGCAACACTGTCATGGAATATTAGGTACACTGCTTTACTTCTAACATTTGTAAAAACTGTTTTAATATTTAATTAATGAGCTGTTTACTAATGACATTTATGTATTTACAACTCGTGATGAACGTAAATTGACCAATAATTTCCGGGTGAAAAAAAGAATTCAACACGGATAAATAAAACGTGTAGTTCGATAGAAGTATACAACACAAAATTATAATTAACATGACAATAGTTTCCTTTTTTCTTTTTTTAAAAGAAATACGTCCATTCCTTGTTAAATGTACGGCATTTATTTTCAATTTTCCGTTTGTTTTGTTGTTTTTGTAGCACACATTGTTAAGATAACAAAAATTGAAATAAGATATATTAAAATACTTTAAAATAATGCCCCGTCCTTCGCTATCGTACGTTTCAGTTTGCAACATGGCCGCGAAATCTCATTGTAGTCACGTTAGGCGCCTTATTCTATGCGAGAATTTCTGGGATCATACAAATTGACATCACCGTGCAAGAACGTTCGCATGCCGTACAAATAAGCCTCGCGGGCCGTATGTGGCCCGCAGGCCGTAGTTTGACCACCCCTTGATTAAAAACAAGTTAATTTCTTTCCATGATGTTTTAACCTAAAAATAATTTACTTCTCATCAATTTGTGTATATCCGTAGCTAAAATAGCTAATGTGTTATTTTTAAAAAAAGACAAGTTGTTTTACTAACATAATTTATTTAGGCGCCTGCTATACAGTAATGGTTAGTAAACTAATCTTAGAGGTCATTGCTAATGATTTGAAACCCTACTGGAGATCCCATTACTATGGCCTGGAACCAGATTGAGCCAAGCTTAGTATATACCAAAACAGGTCGGAACAGAAGGGAGATGTTGACCAGTTGGCGTGGAACTATGATTTTGAGGTAAATGAGGGACCCATTGGTAAAGAATATTGATGTTGTAAAGAGAGTCAGGGGGACCCTTAGTACAACATCTTGATTTTTTAAAGAAGATTCATGAAAGATATCTCTTTATTGGATTTCACTAAACTTGTTTTACAGCAGCTAATGCTATCACTAAGTAGTTTTAATGCTTGTTGAAAAATGATTCCTTATTATATTTTAAATTAGTGTTCCAATATTAAATTTGTTGTTTAATGCTGTCTTTTGCGTTGTAAACACTCTTGATTTTGGTTTTGTTTTTTTAATACTAAATGATAGGTTGAAATGTGGCCTACACTTCCCATCTGGCCTGGGCCTATTACCAGCTTTGAACGGGCCCGTAGTGCACGCGCCAATCCGTGACGAGAGAACAGTACAAATACGTTTGTATTTCTATCAAGATATAAGATAGGAAACACAGAAGACTTTCCTGTAACTTTCTATGTTAGAATCTTCGAAGCTAACAATTACTAGCTGTGTACAACGTAGATATAAACATAAATAACCAGATTGTTCAGCAACATTTAATTATGATCGCGAAATATATTTATAGCCGGTGAACGCCTAAAACGTAAGAAAGGACATTGGTTCTAAAGTTTCTCTTGATACTGGAAAGATTTTACACAAGCCTCGAAAACTAATATTTTTAAATGTGAAAAGCATTCTTTTTAATAGCAATACTTGCGTCGTGGTTCGATGACAGATATTTTATAAATGGTGGTAATATATACTGTGTTCACCAGTCTATAAGACGCACCCATCTTACATGTGCACTTTTTTATAATGACTCCTACGATTCTAGGAAAAAAGGCACCGGAAATAATAGCACTGGAAAATATGGCACCAGAAAAATGGCACAAATGAAAAGCTGCACTAACCCTAGCACTAACCTAGGAATTCATAGCTTCTATATTCATTCATTCATACCTAATTTAATTTTTATATCATTAGCATTTTAATTAATTGTGCCATTTTCCCTAGTTATTCACTTGTGCCATTTTCTGCTGCCATTTGTCTTGTGCCATCTTTACCGGGCACCGACTCCTACAACTCATCCTGACTATCTATCTATATATATATATATTGTGTTCTGATATACTGTGTTCACCAGTCTATAAGACACACCTATCTTACATGTGCACATTTTTAATAATGACACCGACGATTCTAGGAAAAAATGGCAATGGAAGAAGTAGCACCGGAAATAATAGCACTGGAAAATATGGCACGGGGAAAATGGCACAAATGAAAACCTAGGAACAAATAGCTCATTTAATTGAAACACCAATACCTTATAGCCTCTATATTCATTCATTCATACCCAATTTAATTTTTATATCATCAGCATTTTAATTAAATGTGCCATTTTCGCTAGTTATTCACCTGTGCCATTTTTCTGCTGCCAATTGTATTGTGCCATTTGTTTTGTGCCATTTTTACCGGGCGCCGACTCCTACAACTCACCCTGACTATCTATCTGTACAGCCTCGTTCACATTTATAATATCGGCGTATTAGACGCAATGTAATATTTGCGTCTTAGAAGGCGTCACATATGTATGACAAGCAAGCCCGTGTGTCATGACGCCAGCATACATTGATGAATACTCTCGGGAGAAAAATATCACGAAGAGCTTCCCATATCACATGTTTCTCTTGTCTTGGCTTGCGATATATAAAATAAACTTAAAGGCAACAAGCAACCGAAGTAGCGTCATTCACTCCACCATGTTCGCCTACGGAACCTGGTATTCCCAAGCGGTCACCCATCTAGCTACTGACCAGGCTCGATGTAGCTTAACTTCGGTGATCGCACGAAAACAGGTGTACCCAACGTGATTTGGCCGTAAACTTAGAGAAGAAGAGTAGACCAAAACAGTCGCAACGAAAGATCAAGCGAAGATTTAGAAAGACACAATTATAAATCCAAATGAATGAAAAACATTCTATACATATGCAAGAGCATTTGCCAGACAGACAACAGCGAAAAGAACTTAGTTGCAGAAGAGTTCAGCTTTGCTTCCTTATCTCCTGCAAGACTTGGTCAGAAACCAGGCCAAAAGAGAAGAAAAAAAAGCGTGAGCAGTTTAAAATAATGGCAGATATCAGATGTAAACTGGACGTGCGCTATTCACCCACAAGAAGAAATTGATATGTAAGTGGAACAGTCAATAACGGTGGATACGGCGCCGACAGTAAACCACAGGTTATGTTTAGTCTATCAGTCGCTACGAACGCACATATGTTCGTTAAGACTGTCGGGACGAGCGTCTGGAAAAATGGAAGATAAAACAAAATATTAATGTTGCATTATTTTTCTGAATCTTCGAGGATGGACTTGATGGTTAAAATAGAACTACGCAAGGCTAAAGGCAACGGGGTATATGTTTGTATTCTGAAGACCAGGAGGCGTATGTCTCGGCATTAGAAACTAAACTGGAATCATTCCTCTGGCAAGAGGGACGGGAGTTCAAATCTCATGGGAAGCTTACCCGTTATTTCCGATCAGTTTGCTCGCTGCCATAGAATGACGACCCGAGTTGAGTGGTGATAAACAACTAAAATATTTAAGATGAAGGTAAAAAGGAATCAAAATTAATATATTAGATTATAATACTTCATCTAATAATAGAAAAAAATGCTTTAATGATACTATTAGTACTAAAACAGAAACAAATATGGTGCCGATAATCGGAGTAAAGGAAGCTTACTCTTTTTTCCGATCTGCGCTGTTTGCTAGTTGCCAAAGAATGACGACCCGAGTTTTGTGATATAAAACAACTAAAAAAACAAGACGACGGTAAATACTAGTCAAAATTAACATATTAGGTTACAATACTCAATCAAAATTAATAAAATATTAGATTATAATACTTCATCTAATAATAGAAAAAATGTTTTAATGATACTACTAGTACTAAACCATAAACAAACAGGTCTGGTTATTTACTCAATAGAAGCCATCTTGTGACCAACGTCTTTTGGCAGCATGCCATGTTAGGGGTGTTCAATTAAAGTTTGTAAAAAGGGGTGATCAGTGAATAAGTTACTTCTCCGGCCTTTTGTTGGACAGTGATCACTAAAAAAATCTGAATTTAAAAAACAAAACAAATGTGAATGCTGCTGGATAGAAACAAAGAGATTAATTTAGCAAAGACTTACATTGTAAATTGAACCCGCCACTAAAAACATATTTATGGGGGGAGGAGTAAAAAGCAAAAATCAAACATTTTTGTAGACATAATAAGGAGTAGATGTGGAAAATTTCAGTCCTCTAGCTCCATTGGTGCGACCTGTTTTTGGCAGTTTTAGTGACAGTTTTGGTTGACGATTTTTAACATGGCGCTGATATTCGGAGTAAAAGGTGGGTTTGAAAGATAAGATTTGACTTCTGCTGGACATTAAAGTTTCTTAGCTAAGTCGCCATAGCAACTGGGCGTAAACCAGGCTTCGCTCTGGCAAGAGGGACGTCAGTTCAAATTCCACTTAGGGGTGACCGATCTGGTTGGTACATGGGTTGAAAGTTGAATCACTCCCTTTAATTTGTGTTTCCACAACTGTTAGCCTCGTTTTGAGCAGAAGAATTTCCGCCGTTTTTCTTCTAGGTTTGAGTCACATGTGCTGTAAGGTTTGCATGAAAAATGTTTTCCATCCTGGTGAGTAACCTTTTCACTTTAACAAATGTGTGCTGTAATGTGCGGTTGATGATAGCGCAGTCTATGTTCATGAGAAGTGGCAATAAACAGTATATATACTACATTTCAAGTAGCAGAACCTTTTCTTAGAATAGAATGTAAACAAAACCAAGTGTTACAGGCTGGTTGGTACATTGTAAGTGGGGCTACTTGGTATGCTGTAATTGTATGAAATTGAGTTACGGGGAAAACAAAAAGCCTGCAAAATAACAAAACAAACTTCAAACAAGTCAAAAGGTGTTCAGAAAATAAAGGAAAAGTGTAAAAGGGGCCAGAAACAAAAGAAATGGGAAAACTAATAACACAGATGATGAACCCTTTTGTTTGGTGTGCGTAGAACCTTATTCCAATTCAGGGCCTGGTGAGAATTGGGTAAAGTGGACATCTTGTCAAATGTGGGCACATGTTTAGTGAAAATAGTACTCAGCAATTGTTTTGTAGCAAGCCATATTAAAGGTAGCGCCCACCTTCTTCATCTCTCTCCTATACCCAGTCTCCTGTGCCGCCACCACTACTCCGACCCCCAACGACTAAGCCTAACATACCATCATAACCATTTTGGGGGTCTGGGAACGCTCAGAAACATTTCCCATATAATTGCTTCTTCGCTTTACGTCAATTCGTCTTACGTAATGTTTTTGTAGTAACGCTCAATTTCGGATAGCGGAGGAAACCTGTATGTGAAGGTTATTTTGATAAACTAACGGCGGCCTAGTGGTAGAGTGCTCGCCCCCGTTCGGTTGGTTGTGGGTTCAATCCATGGCCGAGTCATACCAAAGACTTTTAAAATGGTATTCAATCCCTCTCTGCTAAGTGCTCAGCATAAAGAGTAGGATTGAGGAAGCCGAAGATACACCCGTGAAAATGGGTGCCCCAACGACCCGGTACAGAGGACGGACAATCCTGTACTGGGTTATGGAACAAACTAATAACTAACTAACTAACTAACTAGAAGAAAAACATGAGATGCTTGCTGAACAGTTTATATGCATTTCAAATGAGTAACTTGTGGTCGATGTACTACTGGGTAGGAGTGTGGTTGACAACAAATAGAAGAAAAACTCACTTCACTAACTTTTCTCTTCCACAACTCTTTTTTAAAAGAAACTCGTTAACCAATGCTGTCAAAAAATACAGTTGTATTTAAATAATTTTGCAATTGTATTGTACTTAAAAAATATCAAAAACATTATGTTGCTCTACATTTTCTTGTTTATGTTCAACCAGAATGAACCCGGATTTTTTTTTATGCATTTGCAAAAAATATATTTACTGCTCTATAATTAGCATTCTACCAACTACGGGATGCTCACGTTCTGTCTAACCACAGTTAAGCCTAAATGTCGGAACATCCCCGCAAGGGTGCGACAGACCCCCATAGCTAGCTCGGGCATCTGTCAGGAGAAGGACACTCCTGTCAAACCTACGAACTACGGGCTCTACTCCTATCCGCGCCACTCCGGTGGCCAATAGGATGTACCCCCGGGTTTAAAGGGTGGGGCCGACCCTGGGCAAGTCGCAATTCACCTTAAAACTACACTGCTTAGGCTGGAGGTTTACTCCACACATTGGCCCCGCCGTCTATGGTCCAAATGCTGTGGAAAAACATTCCCAAAATCTTCGTTCGCGAAGCCAAGCCATTCATTCATTCAGTTAGCATTTAATAGTTATTCAATTTTACAGGTAATTTTAGTTGCTTCCCTTAGATAGAACTGACGTTAATTTTGGGACGAATCGGCCGTTACTCTTGGGACACACTGTATATACATACACGTGGTGTATTAAATAAGTAGATGCGCTAACAATAGTGGGGTTTGAAAAACTTGCAAGGGGAAGGCTTTATTCTTGCACCAACGTCCCATGAGAGTATAAAGATTTCACTTCTTTACCAGACGAGCCACGACTATAAGCTCATTCGACTGGAAAGCAATCTCAAGTGACTAGCGAAGTGAGACCTGTATCTATTTTGTGGAATCAATTCACTTTAAGTGTCGAGAAGATTCGTCAATGAAATGTAAAGGGAACTGCGATGAATGTAATGATTTATTCCGTCTAAATGTGAAATTCTGGCGTGAATCTTAAGATCATTGCATTGGGTTTTGTAAGGAAGAAAAACCGGCTTTGCAAATGAATTACTAAAAGCAGAGCATGTCCTCCATTAATGTAGTGTCGTCTGGAATCATTACACTTTATCAAAGAATGGTATTTAAGGAAGAAGTGAAGCAAGCCTTCCATTACTGTTGCTTTACTGGAAGTCGTTTTCTTATACTGTTTTATTATTATTTATATTCCAGGTATTTGCATATTCTCACCAGATGACTGGTGGTTATCGCTGGAGATTGATTTAACAGTGTAGGCGTAATTTCATGTTGGTTCGAATTTAGATTATCAAATGAATTTAAGCACAGCGATGATCTGCGAACTTGGCGTGCTTATACAATATTCACAGTTGGGTTTTCGGTCTCCCGGAAAGGATTCAAAGGAATTGATTTATATCTTGTTCAATTTGGAACAAACGCCAAGGAAATTAACAAGGTAAGCCTAGTTTATATGCATAGAATTGTGCAGTGACTCCTTCTCAAATATAGCATTTCTTAAATGCGGTCAAATATATTTGAGTCTAATGCCCGGAGAGTTTCTATCCTCGACTCTTACATACATTCCGGCAGTGGTGTAGTACTAAAAAAAGAAGTGATGGGATGCAGGGCTGCCTGCTCTAGCGAGTGTAGCGATCTGGTGAACGGTGAGTGAAGCAAGCCTCTATAGCTGGGTGGTTCGAGGGCGCATGTTAGGGGTGTCTTGATTCAATATATATATATCATGACCATCAGCCGTTATAAGCCCCCTGCTGGACAAAGTTCTTCCCATCTCCTTCCATAACGACCTATCTTGTGCTAACCTCTGCCACGACCTTCCCGCAAACCTTCCAAGTGTGTCCCTCCATCTTGTGTCTGGTCTATTCCTACTGCGTTTACTGTCCCATGGGTACCAATCGGTTAGTCTTTCCCTCCATCTATTGTCATTTCTTCTTTCCCGGTAACCAGCCCCTCTTTATTATTTGTATATCTTTCATTCTAGTACTCCATCTGAATAATGTTGATCTTTTTCTATCTCTTTAACCTAACATTGCTCTTTCGATGACTCTCTGTGCTATTCTATATAATAATACAGATGACGACAAGCATTCGGCAGATATGGGAAACTCCCTTTGAAGAGCGACCACCAATCCCAAGAGTCAAGAAGGACACCAAAGCCAATGAAGCAATCAAACTTGCAAACGAAGCCGTCGAAAATATCAAGAACGATATGGGGAAAACCAATGTGCCTGACCGAAATCAACCAACTCACATACGCTGCTGCGTCGGCCATCGCAGACGCAGCAACAGTAGGAAACAAAAACAAAAAAGAAAACAACCAGCCTGGGAAGAAAAAATCGAGAACGAAAAGCTGGACAAGAAGAAGATAGACGTCATCGTACCGCCTACTACTGAAGCGGTTGAGGAGTCCTGGAGTGGAATCTGGGAAAGCAACAAGAGACATAATGGGACCTTTACAGACACGTAGAGACGCAAAAATGGTCGGACATCCACATCACATAGACCACAGCTGCCATTAACAAGGCCAACAATTGGAAAGCACAAGGGATTGACAAAATTGCTAATTTCTGGATCAAGAGCCTACCCAGCACACACGAAGGCCTCACATGGTCCTACAATGACAAAATCGGGAACCCAGAGAAATGTCCTAAATGGCTAATATGGGGAGTCGCGTCTGCCTATCAACACCATACAAGATCGTCACCTCCATCATTACGGAGAGGATCTACAGCTTCCTCGATGAAAACAACCGTATCCCATCATAACAGAAGGGGTGCAAGAAGGGAAGCTACGGGTGTAAGGACCAGCTACTCATCAACAAGGCGATTCTGCAAGAGGCGGAGTCGAGGAAAAAGAACCTATCAACAGCATGGATCGACTATAGGAAGGCATTTGACAGCGTTCCACACTCCTGGATAAAAAAAAAAACCAATATTTACAGAGTGCGCCCCAAAACGATCAAATTCGTCACGGGGAGCATGAAATCTCAACAATGTAGATGGGTCACTAACATCGAGACCGATCAATATCAAAAGTGGGATCTTCTAAGGGGACTCGCTATCACCTCTGCTCTTCATTAAAGGAAAAAAGAACTATAATAATAATAACATTTAAAAGATGTAATAAAATGATAGTATAATCGTAAAATCAAAAGGACAGTATGGACCTATGTCATAGGAGTGAAAATAAAGATAAATTAAAAATAAACAAAGCAAATAATACTTATCTAACAAGTGGTGATAATCAAAAGAAGAAAACCTATGTAGTGAGGAATAAGAATGGGACTAAACTTAAAAATTAGACGTAGTCATACGCCTGAAAGTAAAAGAAAGGTATAGAAGTACAAATGGCAGATAGAAGCCACACAAAAATATATAACGAAGTTCATGTGTATAGGTGAGACATATATATATTGTAGATCGGTAGTGTACGTTATTTTGGATGTCTACCACATTTATTTAAAGATAATGGAATGACCATTATATTCGCTGTTATTTCAACACAATGATCGGGTCTATATATGACAATGTGTGTATGTGAATGGGTTGTGTGTTGTCCTTGGTAATTCGGTTGTTGTTCTACAAAATTCTACAAAAAGCTAGCTTTAATATTACAGAAAGAGTAAATAAACCAATTATCCCCTTCAATTAGTTATGCTATCAGTGAGAGATCTTTCTCCGTCATGAAATAAGTAAAATAAATACTTGAGGTCTACGACAACATATAGCAGAATTAACGATCTAATGGTGCTTCATGTACAGAAAGAACCAGTTTATAATAAGGTTGACTGACATTACAAACGAATTTGTTGAAAGAGTAGATAGTAGAAAGCAGATTTTTTAACAATTTACGAACAAAGATTTGAGTAAGAAAATAAATGTAGCACATAAAGGTCACAAAAGAACAATTTAAAGAAGAGGGCAATTTATGCGTTTTACGGTCAAGTCAATTCCTTTTTGATTTTTGAATCGAAGTGTCTTTGCTCGAGTGAATTGCATGGAGAAAGTAAATCTAAAAGAAATTGCTGTAAATGAATATGAAAAACTCAGTTATAATTTTTCAGTTAATATGATTAATAAAGGAAAAAGTCTGTGGATGGCTTGAAGAATACATTGATTTCTGACAGATTTTGAAGCTCTATTTTCAAAGTTTCCCATGGCAGTCTTTTGTTCATAATTATCTTCATCAATTAGATATCTGAATATCATCATATATCCTTTTAATAAAAGGAGTGTTTTCCAGCTATCTAAAGGGCGTGGTCTAAAAAAATTGTTTTTGCTCGCAGTACCCCCAATATGAATTTCGTTCCGACGGCATAAATACATACATACATACATAGGAACAAACTGGGATAGAGAGAGAATGTACAAATAAATTTAAGACAAACCAGAAATATATTTATGAAAGAGTTTATTATTTTGTATTCTTTCATTTATTCTTTTGCGTTTTGTAGACTAGTTTCGACTTCTGTCTTCTTCAGTGCATCTTTTGGAAGTGAGAGAAGAAATTCATTTCGAGCCGTGAATATTTATTGTTGTTGTTTATATTGTTATAGACTTTGGTTAGTGTGTGGGTGGGGGATGCGAGTATGTGCGCGCGTGTGTTAGTGAGGGTGTCAGTGTGTTGGTGAGTGTGTGTGGTGTAGGAGCACATGTGTTGTTTATAGCTTTAGTTTTGACCAGGGTTGTCTGTTAGACTTTGGATGGGGGTGTACGTAGTTGTGTCCTATGGATGGAACTGGTCATTTTCTTTATGGCTTCCTTAGTAATCATTAATGTCTATGCGTTGTAAAGTGCCTGGTGTGTGTGTGTGTGTGTGTGTGTGTGTGTGCGTGCGAGAGTGTGTGTGAGTATATGTATTAATTTCAATATATATATGTATATATCGCTCACACACATAAGCACTCTTGTTTAGTGTCCACATTTAAATTTGATTTTTTTTAAATGAGCTCTATAGAAACTAATTCATTTACTTTTATTTAATTTTATTGGCGACTATCATTTCTCCGAAGTTTTGCAATTGGGAATCCTGGAAACGTTCAGATAATTTATCGTTTGAATCCGGAAAAAATGTTCGCAATTTCTGAGTTTAATAACGAAAGCTGAAATCAAAGAAATTATAAAGTAGATCAATTTTAGGTTCTTTCAAAACTGGATTTATGGAAGCCAATCAATTATTGAAAGACGATGACTGATTCTTAAGGCAAATTGAATCGCAAATGGTAAACGTTTTTTATTCTGCTGTCGTTATTAAGGACATCATACCGTGGCCCAGTGGTACAGCGCTCACTTCCTGTTCGGTGGCCAATGGTTCAATTCACCGCCGAGTCATACCAAAGGTTTCTTTTTAATGGTACTCAATGCCTCTCCGCTAAGTATTTAGCACAAGGACTCGGTGAGGGTCCTCTGTCCGAGGGTTACGCGAGAATCACCTTGGATACACCGGTTCTCGTGAGATCAGTGAAGTTAAGTAACGTCGAGTCTGGTCAGTATGTAGATGGGTGACCATTTGGGAATACCTGGTGCTGTAAGCAGAACCAAGCTTCAACAGATGTACGTGGTACCCTGATGAGGTTATAAACGGAGAACGATGATACATATATGTTATGGGATATGGATGTGTAGTATATAGTATACTATATTAATAGTTTATTTTGCAAATAGTTTATTTTTGTAATTTACTTTCCACTAAGATATACTAATATTCGCATAATCAACCATTCATTCTTTTGTTCAGTTTAGGTGAATTTCTTGGGTTTGGAACTGTTTACTGGAGTGCATGTATTTGCCTGCCACTTTATAGACGCAATTTGCTGGAATTACCTGGTATCTTATAATATAAAAGCCCATTTCACTTTTTTGTCTGTTTTTGTTTGTATTTTGGTTGATTTCTGTCACGCTAAAACAAAAAATGACGAAAAGCTGTGGGTGTGGTGCAGTAGCGGTGCGATCAGTGGGTAAACAGCCAAAGCCTTGCCTATATATACCAGGTTCAATTACAGTCGGTACTAAAATAGAAACATGGTTACTGTTTCATCTTCCCCAATCACCATAATGTGCTGTGTCACTATATATTGTAACCATGAGAGTGAATGAAATTATTGACGTATTTGTTCAATGCAGAATGTATCAAAAGTCACTATGAACTTATTTTTTTATTTCGACTTTTTCTTTCAAAACAAACAGACGAAAACCTTTGAAAATTGGTAACACAAAGATTTAAAAGTTTCAGAATGTTGTTACTGAAATCTTTTTTCAATTCCAGATAAGAATTACTTTACTCGAAGATTTCTACATGTGAGCCAATTTCCTCATAGAAATTCAGCCGAGTCAGCAACTGACACAGGCATTCCCGACATCAGCAAGCATTTCAAGTGGGATGTTGGCACAACAAACTCTGATTCTTGCCCTGAGTTCATAAAGGTATCTTGATATTGTTGCATAAACCTTTCTTTTGACCTAACCCCTCAAAAATAAATCGCTAACCTTAACCCTTGCTACGGTCCTGTCGGCTGGGGCCTAGAATACACCGACTGCATCCCCGGCAGAGGGGTAAGACCCCTACAAACAGTCGCAAGACTAGTTTTAAAAAATAACCTTTCACCAAAGTGGCAAGACTCTAGTTAAAAAAGAATAACTTTTCATCAAAGTCGCAAGACTCAAGTTAAGGAAAAGTAACCTTTCACCAAAGTCGCAAGACTCTAATTAAAAAAAAGAATAACCTTTCACTAAAGTCGCAAGACTCTATTTTTGAGAATTTTAAACTGATCTTGGCATTAAATGACCCATCAAGGGTTGATATTCCGCTAAACAAATCAATCAATCAATCAATCTTAACCCTTGCTAGGCTGCGATTTTTCACCTCAGTTCTAACGTTAGTGTCATCACCATTATAATGGGGATGTAGAACTTAAGTGTCAAAATGTTTCCCAGACATTGAGCTATCGATTGATATCAATTTCACGGAGATTGGACAGAAATGTGAAAAGAGAAATGAAAAAGAAAATGTAAAGCCACTTTCGAGACACCCTAGAGACATCCTACCGTGATTTCATTGGTCGCACACAAAGCTAGTTGTAAAACAAAATGAATCTCTTCAAATCTTTATTTGTGTTATGATATACTACCACGAAAAGGTTATTTCGAGGCCGAATACCTGTGCGGAAATGGAAGTGACCCGGTCACCTTAGCATATGCAGGTGTCCCAAAACAGGATGTGGAAACCGGAAACGACACCAGCGTGGGCGTTCGAAAAACCTATAAAGCTCAGACCCGAACAGAAAAAACTCGGAACTCTGAACAGGACCCAAACAGAGACAGACATCAGCTGAGCCGGAAGGCACGAGACCGCTGTCCCTGTTGGGGACAGACTGACGTTTCTCCTTATCTCGCTCTCCCACTCTTCATTCTCCGGCAGACAAACTGTATGCTATGAAATAAAAATATGTCACATATTTTTACAAACAAGTTTTTCGAGTCATCCTTTTTGATTGTCACTATTCTCCTCGCGAGGACGGAGACACTAAACAACATTTGTACCAGAACAGCTCTTAATAAATATTGTCCAATATTTCATCATTCTCAACAGCCTTTTAACATCCATCGTTGGACATAGAACTTCCCCAAGATTCGCCAGACTTCTCGATCGTAGGCGTCGCGGAGCCAATACTTTCTGAACTTGTCTAGTTCGTCATGCAATCTTTTTTGCCAGCCAGAGTTTCGCATATGATCTTTATGGATAAACGTTGTTAACAACACAAATAACAAGAACGAGTTCAATCCTTCTAAAATAAAATTAAAATATCTTAAACTTGTTATCACAACTTATTTAATAGTCTTAAAGTGAAAATAAAGGAAAATAATGTCTGAGTCTGGGCTATATTAGAAGCCGACAATGTTAATTTCACTTCTTTTGGGATTTTGTTTTTTTAAACTGTCAAATACTTCAATCAGAAAGGTTTTCATATACCAGGGGTAGGCAACCTACGACCAGCGGGCCAGATCCGGCCCACAAAAGGATTTTGATCGGCCCGCGAGCAAATATTGGGTTACTATGGTTACTTTTTATATTTTAAAGATTCTTTGTGTCTTTTTAATAGATTCCAAATATGCCTTGATTGAATTGTGACTAAATTGAGTTCTTTGATTACTATTTGTTTGTTAAGCACGAATGCCTTTCTAACATGCGTCATTTATTAATTTGAGACAAATATCACTTGATGTATTTAAATGAATAATTCTTATATTTCAAGATTTTTGTAGCAATTATCTGACCTCCACTCATTAATACGCGGTTCGGCCCACAGGGGAAAAAAGGTCGCCGACCTCTGACCTTCCCCAAGATTCGCCAGATCTCTCTATCGCGGGCGTCGCGGTGCCAATATCTCCTGAACCTGTTGGCCACAGTTTTGCATATGATCTCTGTAGATCCACGTAGTGAGTCGTGATGTCCATCGATTGTCTGACATTCTTGCAACATGACCTACCCATTGCCATTTTAATTTTCTAATGGATTCTATGATATCTCTGACTCATGTTTTTTTTTCTTTTCTAATATACTGTGCGGTCTTGTGATACCTCCATGCGACGTCAAGCATGATCCACTCCTGTGCACATTGCATGGTTCCTAGTTTGAGAGCCAATCTTTTGGTTCGGTTACTGTAGCGAAATAAAAGATTCTTTGGGATATTTTCTTAAGTATCGAACGGGGGAATCAAAAATCGATACATTGTGAAATGTCAATCACTCTATTCATAGATTCGTAGATTCGTAGACCAAACCTTGAACAAAGTTGGAGAAAGGTTATTTGAATATAGATACCTTAATATTGTATTCCTATTTTTAACCAAACGTAAAGTGACAGGTGACGTCCCTTTCTTTCACCTCTGAACAATAGACACACGAAATATCCATGCGACTGCTCCTCTCTTCATACATGGCCGCAGAACTAATTTCATTGATCTGATTCTATATAAGACCAAGTAACGTAAATATCTTCAGGATTTATCTACCCAGCTTTTGTCCTAATATCACAGTAACCTATGCACACGCAATAAAGTGCCTTCCTTTGTATTTTGTATGTTGTCTTCTTCTGTTTACTAGTTTATATCAAAATGATATCAATGATCAATATCAATGATATCAATGATCAATATCAATGATCAAAATGATATCAAAAGATGACGGCTTTATTTAAATAATTTTGCTTTTATGTTGCTCTGCATTTTCTTGTTTATGTTCAACCGGAGTCTTTTACGGATTTGCAGAAAAGATTAAGAAAGACTACGCTATAATTAGTATTTAAGCTAATCTCCCTTGACAAATATTACAGACAAAAAATATAGGTAATCACGTGGTGTATTCAACTAAGAGCACAGGGTAGGGAATTAAGGGGGGTCTCTTGACGATTAGGCTCAGTGTGGGGTGGGGGTGTCAGAGTCGCCACCGAGGCTACAAAATGAAAAGTAAAAGATAAAAAGCCTGCTTTTCCGAAACTGATCAAAGACTGTTTAGAAGTACTTCGCCACAGAAGATTGGTGAGTTAAACATTTTTGATTATTCCAGGGTCAAACTAACTAATGTTCACCTTTATAGCTTCATTCTTCTTCCAGCAAATGTTAACTCTATATGAAATGTATTATTTACCTCCTGTTGTCTGCTGACATGCAAGAAGAAACATCTATTAGAGCGGGGTTATCATTGGCTAAAAATACGCGGTTGGAGTTAAAACTTAATACGTAGACACGGATCTTGTTTTCCCTCTTAGGGGTGTGATCTGGATCTGGGCTCGATTATGCTCAGGCTGCTATACTGCCGGGTCAATCCTCTGAGGAGGTAGCAGAACCCCATAGTCAGCGCACATCTGCTTCTGTTGGAGTGACCAGGGCCTGTGCTTAAAGTTGCAAATAGTCGTACTGTCATGAGGATCTGTGCTTAAAGTTTCAGACAGCCGTTCTGTCCTGATTATCCTTCAAAGGGTCGGTAGAACTATATAGCCAGCTCAGGAATCTACCAACTATGGAATAATCACGTCCTGTGGTTTAATCATGGGTCAACCTTACTGCCGGAACATTCCCGCAAAGGGGCGGCAGAATCCCATAGCTAGCTCGGCCATCTGTAAGGACACTCCTGTCAAACCTACTACCTATGTGCTCCGCTCCTATTCGCGCCACTCCGGTGGCCCAATAGGATGTAAACCCTTGGTTTAAAGGGTGGGGTCGACCCTGAGCAAGTCGCACTTCACCTTAAAACTTCACTGGTCAAGTTGGAGGGTTACTCCGCACACAGGCCCAGCCGTCTACTGCTGTGGATTACCCTCCAAAAATCTTCGTTCGCGAAACCAAGCCATTCTTTATATAAGTAGATGTATTCTTCCCACACTCATGACCACGATCCTTTTTACAATAAAATAAAGAAAAGTTTTATTAAATAAGTTATTATAGATTTTTAAAATCTATCATCTAATAATTTTACTTATGGTTAGTTCTGAGCATTAATTACCAAGGTTTAGAACGTCCCACGTCTGTCGAAATGACCACCATCTTTTTTAGAATTAGATCTGTTTGTCTTCAGAGAATAGGGAGAAATTAAAATGAATTTGAATTCAATGAAATAATTAGATTATTCAAAGTGAGAACCTTCATCTCAGAGGCTGTCCATTGTTGAATTACAGATCTTGTAACTGACGTTTAATGATATTATATAAGCTTAGCTTCGGGGCATCCAGTGAAGATCGCACAAACTACAGAAGTGATGATCTGTGAGACTAACTTGCTAATCATTCCTCCGGGCGAGAGAATTTCAATCAAAACTTTGTGAAAAGAACAAAAGATGAGACAAGTCCGGAAACTCTGTCTAGACATTGAATATTCCTAATCTCAAGGACGGTGAAACATTTGATTCTTTTCCTATTTCATAGTCATTTCTCTGCCTTTATTTCTGTATGTTTGACTATGTACTTAAAGAATCATTTTTAAACGATGTATGATCTTCACATCTGCCAAAGTATTACAGATCTTTTAACTGACTTAAAAGATCTGTAATTCAAGAATGGACAGCCTCTGAGATGAAGGTTCTCACTTTGAATAGGAATATTCAATGTCTAGACAGAGTTTCCGGACTTGTCTCATCTTTCGTTCTTTTCACAAAGTCTTTTAACCTTTAAATGATACAAAAAAGTATTCGACGAAAAGGCAGTCGATATTATATTTGACGAACATCAGTTTTGCCGACTTGGCTTTTTGCCGACTGTCTTTTCGTCGAATACTTTTTTGTATCATTTAAAGGTTAAAAAACGAAAAAAAAGAGTGAAGTCTCTGAAAAATAATTTTATTTTACATCTTAAATAACAACATTGGAATTATAATGGCCCGCTGCAAAATAAACGCTGGACTCATTTTATGCTTTTCATCGTTTATTGTGAAAGCGAAAAGGTGGCATGAAGCGAACCTTCGAAAAGCGGGGATTCCTAGATTAAGTCGAATAATAATGGACCAAACCCAATAAATCAAACGAAGACGAAAACCTCTTCCTAAGTGCATTATAAATGGCTTTTTTGCTGAGTATATTTGGTGTTGATCTTGAATTATAAAACTAGTAAAGATCTTCCCCTTAGCAGTCAGTTTTTGTAAAAGAAATTGAAACTCCTGTTGTATAGATTTCAACGAAAAGTCGCAATATTATCAAACATATCTATTGATACATTTTAAGAAACGCTGAGGTCACATCTGTCCAACACTCCCTAGAGTCAGAAATAAAGGCAAAACGTGTTCTCCTAGGAGGGCCTGGATTAGTTCTAATATTTAAACACGTGTATTTTAGTTCCCATTATTAGAAATATGAATAATGTTTTTAAAATATCAATAGATTATTATTATTATTATTATTATTATTATTATTATT
>VCCN01004221.1:830063-840701 GCA_006491835.1 Architeuthis dux | reverse complement strand
TTTGACATAAAAATAATAATGATTAGCCTTTACCGGTTTCAAGTGTTTTCAAAAGGTGCCTTTTAATTATTATTTTTATGTCAAAACACCTATGACTAAAAATCAATACATTTAAACCCAAGCTTGGCTATTCCCTTTTTTTTTCACTTTTTCCTTAAACTAGATCCGGTTTCAATCCTCGCTCGGGGCACCAAGGCACTTATAGTCAGTGGCCACACTGATGAGTCGTAAAAACGACGAAACAGCGCTGTCTGCGGATTTGACAATATTATATATATATATATATCCTAGAACCACAATACGACATCTCTCAGCCGTGACAATACAAAGTTACTCCCCTTACAACGGATAGGAAATTGACATTGTTACGGGACACCCTATATAAATACTCAACATTATCTATTTAAAAAAGGGGCTCAATAAATATATCGTATATATATTTGTCTACATCACTTTAGCTAATATCAGTTTTGTCACTTTGGTTTAAAATCACTTTTGTCCCAACAATATCTCCAAAAGTTCTCAATGACATTTTGTCGAATGGTTGGCCATGGGCTATTGAAGTATTGATGAAGTGTTGGGGTGGATCCAGGGATTTTTTTCGATTGCGAGATATTCTTTTATTAAATTTTGGTACGGATCCTGGAATTCTTTTCCTCTCAATCGAAAAAGAATCCTCGGATCCACCCCGAGATTTCATCAATTCTTCCTTGGCCAATGGCCCACCATTCGACAAAATATCAATGAAATTCATTGAGAACTTTTCAGGATATTATGGGGGCAAAAGTGATTTTAGACCAAAGTGATTTTAGACCAAAGTGATTTAGACAAAACTGATATTTCTTAAAGTGATGTAGGCGAAAGTACCGTAACCCATATATTTGTCAAATACTACGGCCAAAGAACACCCTGTACTGTTTACATAATGGCGGTTTGTGACGTCTTAGAACGGCTAAAACCGACTTGCTCTCACGGCAATTGAAAACGATGTTCTTAAGAACTTACAATTTTGAAGAAATTACGAAGGAAATGTTTTAAATCGTCGATAACCTTGTAAAAATGAATTTTCTTTTTCTTTTGAAAATAATACTGAAGAGCCTCGCAATACCCGTAGCCCAGGGGCCGACAAAATCTTAACCCGACACTGTGTATACGCATATACACAAATGATCTATTCATTACAGAACATTGCCCTCGAAAGGAAAAATAAATTGACTTGCCACTTCCCTCTCCACCGAGCACTGGATTCTGTACGATTTAAATCTGCAATGCACAAACGCTATTGATAAACAAATACACGAACACGAAGAACTAGTCGAACATACACTCAGAGACACATATACATGCTAATAAATAGTAGCCCGTGCTTACTTTACACATACACGAATACAAACAAGCATACTTATAATTTAGTACGAATAGCCATAGTCACATGCAGTGTTGCCAATTTAGCGCGTTTCGCGCTAGATTTAGCGCGTTTCTTGTGTTGGCATTGCAAAAAGCGCTAAATTAGCGCCTTTTCGCCTAAAACATTTTGGTCGATTTTGGCCATTTTATGGCTATTTCTGACCATTTAAGCCTCTTTTTGGTGGTTTTTGGCCATTTTTGGCAATTTTTTAAGTTCTAGCGCTTTTTGGCAGTCAAACTAGCGCGAAAATATTTTTTGAGTTGGTAACACTGGTCACATGTCGATATAGATCGTCTCTAACAAACACGTAGATTTTTGTTGATGGTGACTTGTTTATATCTAATGAATTTATTGGTCGAGCTTTATCTTTGGTGCTAGAAAGCGTCAACCAAAACTGTCACCAAAACTGTCACCAAAACTGTCAAAATAGGTTTCTTCAGTTTTCAAGTTGATCCGTCCGGCTGGCTGACTATGTATGTATCACGCGTACAGCCGCACCAATGGGGATAGAGGGATGACATTTTCAACATCTACTCCTTATTATGTCTAAAAAACGTTTTTTTATTTCTTTTTAAAAGATTCCCGCCTTAAATAGGATTTTAGTCTTCCACTAAAAAAAAATATTTAAGGTGGGAATTTAATAAAAACAAAAACAAATATTTGTAGACATAAAAAGGAGTAGATGTTGAAAATGTCATCCCTCTATCCCCATTGGTGCTGCCTGTACGCGTGATAGTAGCCAGCCGGACGGATCAACTTGAAAACTGAAGAAACCTATTTTGGATTTGCAATGTAAGTCTTTGCTAAATTGATCCCTTAGTTTTTGTCCAGCAGCATTCAAATTTTTTCCTTCTTTTTTTTTTTTGAAATACAGACTTTTTTAGTGATCACTACCCAGCAAAAGGTGAGAGAAGTAACTAATCCATTGATCACCCCTTTCTCAAATTTGTTTAATTATTCGCCCCCAACACGGCATGCTGCCAAAAGATGTTGGTTACGTGACAGTTTCTATTGAGTGAGTATTTGTTTTTTTTTTGTTCCCTCAAACTTTCCCTAATGTTTAGTAGTCAGTCTACATAGGTAATAGTGCAGTTGATTGTTTTACCTTCAGGCTGCCAGTAAATTTTCTTTTGTAGGTTTCTTCATGATGGGACTTCACGCTGTGGCATTGCTACCGAAACTGAAAATAACAATGGCAACATAGACTGTAATCTTGGTTCCCCAATGTTAACAACTGTTAAATATATCTCCTCTCAATGAAGAAGTTGAATGATTGGGAACTACAAAATTATACAGTTAGTTATTGAAGCTCTTTGCCCCATGAAGAACATAAGGCCATCGACAACGCTGGCCAGCTCTGCATTTCTGACTTGGTGTCGCTTCACCTTGTGATCGCATGCCCCCCCCCTTCCACTTTCCCTGTGGATTCCAGGTCATGGTCTGCCTACAGAATTACATAACTGTTTTGAGGTGTGGGGTGGATTAACATTTACCAGCACCGAAAGTGGAAGCAGTGAACTTAGTACCAATTTCAGCTCAGGCTACTTTATGTCCACTTGGCACTAATGCCCTTGGGAAAGGCATGGATCTTCTTCTTCAACACTCGATCCCATTGCCATATATCTTTACAAAACGTCTCATCATTGGTATGTCACAATAATTGACAAAGAAGGAAGTGGGTGAGTGAGGACTTGAGCAAACCACTCTACCATGATTACCTTACCTGTTCGGACAGTAGCAGCAAAAAGCTGTAACCAAATGTCCCACTAATCTTTAGCGGTCAGTCTGCGCAAAAATCTTACGTTGTGCAAATATCTGTTCCGTGACAAAAGTATATGCGCACGTTCATTTGTGCAAATGTAACCTTGAAATCGTTCCAAGATAATTTTGCCACAGCCTCTCATCTCTCATGGCTGACACAACAGTATTGGCAGGTTTTTATACAATAACAAGTTGGATTGCATTCTAAAAAGTAGTGAATGTAATTAAGATTTTATTCTATACTTTGAAAATGTAAACTTGAAATTGTTCCAAGACAGCTTTGGGGAAGAAGCAAACGAAATTCTCTTACTTTGTCTGTTGACAACAGGGAAAATAACAGTTGTTTGCGAAAATTTACTCTTCTCTTGTCAGTTGTTCAGTTTGTTGTTCCATTAAATAAATTATTATCTTACCTGCTCGGGTGTTGCAAGATAATTTTGCTACAGCCTCTCATCTCTCATAACTAATACAACAGTAATGGCAGGTTTAAATACAAGTTGGATTGCATTCTAAAAAGTAATGAATTTAGTTTCTATACTTTGAACTATTTTGTTCAGTTTGTTGTTCCAATAAATAAAAATAAGTAAAATAAATTATGAAAATGAAAATTATTTTCAATTTCAGTGTTTAAAACTTCAACATTTTGTTTTTAAAAAAAAACTTAAAATTTCAAAATCAAAGTTTTTATGAACGTAGTTCCGTCTTGTGTGTGTCTTTTGTTTAGGCCATTTTCAACATCCTAACTCTCGCAAGCGTTTTGTAGGTGTGAGCATGTACCTATAAACCGTCGGCCTGGAATAACCATTCCTTTTGAAATGTTTCCTCTTTGTTCATTTGGGTGAGAATCACCCTGTATCAAATCACCCTTAGGAATGATGTCTGCTCTTCAAATTGTCTGCTCAGTCTGTTATGATATACTGTCATGGAAGGTCAACACCTGTGCGAAAATGAAAATGACACGGTCACCTTAGGAAATAGGTATATGCGTGAGTGTCCAAAACAACAGGATGTGGAAACAGGAAATGACACAGCGTGGACGTTCAAACCTGATAAAGGAAGCTAAGAGCAGACCCGAACAGAAAACTCGCCTAAGCCAGGCTGGAAGGCACGAGACCGCTGTCTCTGTTGGGGACAGACTGACGGTTCTCCTTATCTCTCCCACTCTTCATTCTCCGGCCAACAAAAGTGTATGCTATGAAATAAAGAATATGTTTCATATTTTTACAACCAGTCTTCGAGTCTTTCCTTCTTTCTCAAGTTAACGATTTCCCACCCGCAAATGAGCAACCGACGACGAGACATCTCATGGCACCAGGACATTCGCCCCACTATACAACAAGTCGAGATATCGATGAATTGAGTTTCGTATCAGCAGAATCTACAGTAAATCAGTTGGACAGATTCATTTTTTTCACCACAATCAAAAACGTAGTTATGACCAGCGTTCCCTTTAAGCTGAGCTGCAGCTCGGCCGCCCACAAGACAAAATTATGCCACGCAATAAAAATGTTAACGCTGCGCACACGATATAAGATCAAATAATAATGAATGAATAATTTTAAAAATCAATAAACCGAATAAATCTTTGCTTTTATTAAACACTTTTCGTTAAAAGTAATTGGCTTTTTGTTTTATAAAGGAAAACTAACTAAACATAACGAAAAAAATCAATGATTGTCTCAAAAATGAAAATGTTTTCTGCGCATTCCACATGCGCAGAAAACATTTTCATTTTTGATAATGTCTTGGGATTTCGAAAAATATAATAGGCAGTGTAGAAGATTATTTAGAACATAGGAAAATGAGAGTTGAAGTTGGAGTTCTTCAATTGCTCACAGGCTGTTTGGTTCCGGGCAAGCCATGAAAAGATTAGACGGAACATTGGTTATGATATTAGATTCTTGATATTTACTAAGCTTAGCTTAGCAAAGCAAAATGGCAGAAGGAAGATTGTGTTGTACCAATCTTCCTGTCCTGTCCGTGACTAAATAGGCTACAAGGCAGGTAATTACGACATTACCCTCTCATGTTCATTAGTCCGGCTGCTAAGAGAGAAAATTGTTGAAATTTTGAAGAAAGAGCCATATTTGGTCCAGTTGTGTCAAATGGTGTCCTAATTTGATAGAAAGGAGAACCCATTCTGGATGTGTTTTTTGTTGTTTTTTCCCATACATTTCTGTATTCGCTCCTGTCTGTCTGCACGATATCTCCAGAAGTTCTCAATGAGATTTAATGACATTTTGCGGAAGGGTGGACAATAAGCTACGAAAGAGGTGGTTACATTTTGGGACGGATCCATGCACAATAATTCCATAATTGAAAGGGATGTACATTCACAGTCGTCCATTTTTAATTTCAAAATGGCCGCCCTTAAAGTTCTTAGAAAAACTGCCCACAACTTTTTTCTTAATCTGGATGGTTTTTAGATATGATTTAACCTGGCTGCCAAGATTCTACCCAAAACAAACGATAACTCAAAAATGTGCCACAACCAGATATACTAATTTCAACATTTTCAGAAAATTTGGTCTGCAAATTATCACATTTTTTGCTGAAATAGGCAAGATCCAAAGTGGGTGCCCCTTTCTATCAAGTCAGTACATCATATAGTTCTTCTAAACTTAAAATGAGACTTTCTTCAAAAGTGAGCAGCTGGACTACATATCTTGAACATGTAGTGTAGTGTTGAAGCGATACGATATGACAGCCCAGCATTTTAAAATGTGAATCTTTCTTTTTTCATTCAATCATAAAATGAGTAAATTAGTTATCGTACCTGAAGAGCTGACAAAATCATTAAGTCAATTAAATATATCCAAGGCAGTTGGCCCTGACAAAGTGTATTTCCCTCCGCAGAATGTTCGCCCCGTAAAGGTGTTGTATACTCGTTGAATGTCCTGGACTTCATTATAAAGGAAACTCGAAGACTTGCTTGTAAAGATATCTGGACATATTCTTATTACACAACATACATCTTTGTCGGCCGGAGAGTGAAGAGTGGGAGAGAGCAGACAAGGAGAACCGCCAGTCTGTCCCCAACAGGGACAGCGGTCTTGTGCCTTTCGGCTACGCTGATGTCTGTCTCTTCTTCGAGTGTCGAGATTTTTATAGGTTTTATAGGTCTCTCAAAGGCCTACGTGAATCACGGTGTCAATCACCGGTTCCCATTTGCTGTTTTGAACACTGACAATATTTAGACAATATACCTATTTCCTGAGGTGACCGGGTTCACTTACATTTCCGCCCAGGTGTCCGGATACACATATCATAACAAAGGTACAACGCAACGACGAGACGTCTCCCTCATATCGGCGAGAAGAAATACTAACGGCATTATACAACATACAGTAGAAATGTTTGCGGATTAGGTCAAATTATTAGTTGGATCAAATGAATGTAAAATATCACAGGAAGACTTAATAAAGTTAGATCTGTGGGAGTCTACGTGGAGTTTAAAATGTAATATGAATAAATGTAAAGTAATGTAACTTGTCATAGGAAATAAAAGTTACACATACACATTGGAAAAACAACCATTACAGAAAGTATCGGAAGAGAGACTTAAGTGTTGAATTTAATGAAAAATTTAATTTTGACAAACATATCTCTTCAGCCGTAGCTAAAGCAATCTCCAAAATTGGTTGGATTAGCAGAAATATTTTATCAAGAGACCCATATGCTAAGAATTTATAAAGCAATAATACGACCACAGTATTGTGTACAGGCTTAGGCCCTATGAGCTAGACATGGAAATTGGAGCTTAATTTTGAAAATCGAGACAGTACATACGTGGCATAGAGAATTAAGTTATAAGGATAGACTACTTTGTTTGAGAGGCGGGCAAGAGGAGAGTTAATCGAAACTTTCAAAACATTAAATGGTTTTACAAATTACGGAATTCTAATGTTTAATAAGTCGGATAGGACTGGAAATCTACTAGCTTGTGAAAACAAAGTCACAAACACAAATTGATTTTTTCTCCCAAAGAACTTTGAAATACTGAAATAGTTTACTATCTTAATACAAAAAATAGTACTAGTATAAATAATTTTAAGATTAATTTAGATAAATTTAGATCATCCGGGATAGAAAATAAATTAATAGGGCAATTTTGGGAGTTTATCAGATGAGATATATAGAAGAATTTAGGAAAAATGAATAAATAAAATGTGCCTGATAAATGTTTCTCTGATAAGCTTGTAATCTTTTTATTAAGTTTCATACATTTTTATACTAGAAGTTTTGTGTATGGTAAATGTTTCTCTGTACTTGTGTATTTTTTTATTCAGTTTCATACATTTCTATTACTAGAAATTATGTGTATTTTATTTTATTTTTATTATTTTTTTCTATTTTAAGGTTGAATAAATATTTTTTATTGTAAATTATATACGGGGGTGCCCATAGAGGAATTTTTATTTAATAAATAAATAAATAAATTCAATTGAAGAATTTCCATTTACATATGTAAATTAGACTTTCCAGACGAATTTAAATTCTGGTGGTTATTACAAAATACTAACAAATGATGACTAAGCCTTATTTTGACTGGAGAACAACGTAAACGATATTATTTCATAAAATAACTTTAACTCTAATTTGATTGAAAATGAAAATTCAATTATTGATTCTCGTGCTGCCCTGTGAACCGAAATTAAATGATATTTTGTAATTATAGTAAACTCTCGTTCTAACGACACTCGTTCTAACGGCACTATTCAATGAATTCGTTCTAGTGGCACGTTTGTTTTTCTATTCTCGCAAGAAGACTATCGTCGGAGACTATTTTCCCGAGCAAATTAAAGAGTAAATAATTTGCTTGTCGTATTTTTTTAATCCACCCGTTATAAGGGCAACTTTGTTATAACGACTCTACCCAATATTGCCGTAATAACGGGAGTCTACGGTTTAATGACGAGCAGTCAGCGACAGACGAACCAACGAATAGGTAAGCAGGCATTGGAATGTATCTGGGTGTCAAGACGCATGCACACGTTGCTGTTAACTCTCGTTCTAACGGCACTGGTTCTAACGACACTATTCTAACGACACTATTCTAACGACACTATTTTAAGGACACACGCGTTTTAACAGCACATTTGCTTTTCTATTCTCGCAAGAAGACGATTGTCAGAGATTATACATTTTCCTGAGTAAATTAGAGAGTAAATAATTTCCATGCCGTATTTTCCAACCCACCCGTTTAAACGGCACATTCGTTATAACGGCACTACCCACGGGTGTTGTAATAACGGGAGTTTACTGTACTAGCAAGATGTGGTGTTTTCTTATAAAAAAGAATTAACCTTCGTGATGCGCACTCCAAATTGACCTTTGACCAATAATTGTTTTTATACCTTTTTCTAATTTGGATACGCTTTCAACTCCAGAAATAAAAAGGTGGAAAATATGCAGTGGTTCTGGCAATCATACATACAGTTCTGCTCACGATTATTGGCAACCTTCTTTTGTATAACCTGTCCAATACCTTCAGAAATAAATGGAAATCTACCAAATTTGAATCATCAGAATATTTTAATAGGATGTCCAAAGTAATTTAACAAAAAGATTTTCTTTAGTAAATTCAAAGAAGAAATAGAAAAAATGACCTGGGCAGTAAGAAAGGCACCCTTCGTCGATATTTGGTTGCACACCCTTTGGCAGTAATGACTGCCTCCAAACGTTTGTTGTAACCATCTACCAGCTTCTTGCACCCGTCAGCTGGTAGTTTCTCCTCTCTTCTTATGCAATTTGTTCAAGCCCCTGAATGTTCGCAGGATTCATTTCCCCAATGCCAGATTTCAACTCTCTCCAAAGATCTACAGTGGAATTGACATCAGGGCTGATTGCAGGCCAGTTTAAAAGAGACCAGTTGTTTCCTTTTAAACCATTTATTTCTGAAGATATTGTACAGGTTATACAACCATTCAGCGGTGTCAGTTATCGTGACCAGAACTGTATCTATATAATACTAGAATTATCATTCTGTGTATCTGTTTGTGACCTCTAAGTAGCCGAAACTGTGCATTGTAGCTATAATAATAATAATGTTCGTAGGGGTGTGATATTGGACTCGAATCTACTCAGGCTGTTGGATCACTCCGCTGCTTTTGTTGGAGTGACCAGTGTCTGTACTTAAAGCTGCAGCCAGCCGTACTGTCATGTGGATCTGCGCCAACATTCGCAGACAGCCGCACTATCATGATATTCTGTGATAAAAGTTGAAGACAGCCGTTCCATGCTGGTTCTCCGTCAAAGGGTCGGTAGAACCATATAGCTGTCGCAGGCCTCTACTAACTAATGGATGTTCACATCCTGTAGTCCAATCACAGTTCAGCCTTACTGTGGGAACTGTCCCGCAAAGGGGCGGCAGTCCCCCATAGCTAGCTAAGGCATCTGTCAGGAGAAGGACACTCCTGTCAAACCTACGACCTATGGGCCCTGCTCCTATCCGCCCCACTCCGGTGCTCCATAGGATGCAGACCCTTGGTTTAAAGGGTGGGGTCGACGCTGGGCAAGTCGCACTTCACCTTAAAACTACACTGCTCAGGCTGGAGGTTTACTCCACACATTGGTCCTAATGCTGTGGAAAACCATCCCCAAAATCTTCGTTCGCGAAGCCAAGCCATTCATTCATTCTTCATTCATAATATAATAATTTCCAACAAAAAGACCAAGGCCTGTAGGTATGGATTCAAACGTACAGTACGTGTTATTCAATAAATTTGCTGTGTGATAGTAGATGTTTCGTTATGTAACAATGCACCCGTGTGGTGCACCGTCAAATTATTGTTGTGAAAACTCCGGTTACGGACGAGACGTGGACGGTAGTCGTTGGTTCTTGTTCGAGTCCGCCAGATCTTCTGGTCACAGCTGAAAATGCGAAGGTTGGTCATATCGAAAGATAGCGAGACAATACGAAAAATAGGTGATGTAGGAATTCGATTTATTTGCTGTTTTTATAAACTGCCCGATAAAAATAGGAAGACAACAAAGTGAATTACTGTTTTCTACATTTACCCTTCGCGCCCTCTTTCCGTCTGTGATTTCTCTTCATCTGTGATTTCTCTTCATCTGTGATTTCTCTTCATCGCCTTTACACCTTCGTGGTCAGCGACTAACTCTCAACTGCCAACTGAAGTCCCGCCAAAATTCAAAAGTTTCCCTTTGCTTCCTCTCAGCCAATCAGCGCACAGCAAATCCACAGATTGACCTATATTCCGGGGAGATATTCCAACCAAAGTTTCTCTAATCACTTTTGTTTTGTTTTGTACTACCACGCAGAAATGATTTATCTCTATTACCTACCCCCTACAGCGTGCTTTCCTACAGATGTCTTCCCAAATTGTGTCTAAACTATTTCTGAGGGTGTTGAACGATGGCGCATCTACGATATCGGCAGGAAGATTATTCCAATCATTTACAACCCGTTGTGTTAAGATATTAGCCCTTGAGAGTTCGGTATTTCT
>VCCN01004221.1:716656-737968 GCA_006491835.1 Architeuthis dux | reverse complement strand
TTTAACTGAGATAGATATGAATAGATAGATAGATGGATAATTTTCACAGTTCTCTTGACGAGGCTAGCGTCTCTACCACAGCTGGAATCACAATTGTCTTCAGTTTTCACATACGGTATATCTTTATTCTCTTGAGTTAAATATATCTTTAGAGTCCAGTTGCTTCTCGGCAATTTCAACATACGCATTTGTCAGTGAAAGTAACACCTTTTTTTTAAATACTTGTGGCCGAACGGTTACGGCTGAGACAGTTTGCGTTGCCCTTGGGAAAAGACATGAATCCATCTCCCCCTGCCATTTATCGTATAGTCCGCTCGAATAGTGTAATGATTAGTACGTCTGCCTCACACGCAGAAGGTCCCGGGTTCGATTCCCGGTATGAGCGAAGAGTGTGGGAAACTCTTCATTAGGATAAATTTCCCTGTGCACTCAGCAGCTAATTGAGTACACTCTAAGCTGTCAGGTGCTTAAATAGTAATAATGAATTTAACAAACTGCTTTTTGCGTCTGTGCAGAAAATAGCTAGGGATACGCTTTGGCGTAAAGGAGTAGTAAAGTAGCGGTAAAGTCAGTGGGCAACATTTTTGCTTTGATGGCTTCGAAGTTCAATCCTTGAAAGGCAAAGATTCTTCCACACACACACGCACAATGCATGGCAATTGCCCAATGATGTTCGGATTGTTGATTCGTTCTTGTTGTCGCTGCTTCTTGCATGTTTCTCGTTTGGCTTTTGCATCTGATCTATGTTTGATCAAAAACACTTTCATTGGTAAAGTCTACATCCGTTAACAAAGTCGAAAAAAAATAGAAACAATTTTTGGTAAAGATCTACATCCGTTAACCAAGTCGAAAAAAATAACAATTGTTGTTAAAGATCTACATCCGTTAACTAAATCGAAAAAAAATGCATGGCAATTGCCCAATGATCTTGTTTCTCGTTTGGCTTTTGCATCTGATCTACGTTTGGTCAAAAACACTTTCATTGGTAAAGTCTACATCCGTTAACCAAGTCGAAACAAATAACAATTGTTGGTAAAGATCTACATCCGTTAACAAAGTCGGAAAAAATAGAAATAATTTTTAGTAAAGTTCTACATCCGTTAACCAAGTCGAAAGAAAAAGAAACCCCCCCCTCGTAAAAACTTAAAATACATTTTTTTTCTAAACACTAACAACTTCTAGGAAGATTGTTAGGGTCTAACGGATTAAAAGCACAAAAAATGTTTTCGACTTGGTTAACGGATGTAGATCATTTTCAACTTGATGTAGACCTTTACCAAACAGTGTTTCTATTTTTTCGACGTGGTTAACGGATGTAGATCTTTACCCTTTCTATGATGGACAATTCTTCTCCATGTTGACCAGTCACATGCAGATATTTCACAATTGGATGGTTGGATGTCAAATCTCTGGAGGGCAGCCTTCAGTTGATCCTTGTATCTTATTATTGACCACTCATTGTTCCTTCTCTGAGCCTTGCATACAGGATTTGCTTTGGGATTCTTTCGTTCTTCAATCGGATGATCATTGCCCACATATTCCAGATTCAAATTCAGTCAATGCGAGAAGACAATCTAAATTATTATTTTATTATTCAAATGGTTCTTCGTACGATTGAACTCCTTCTTGTTATTTTTGTTGTAAACACGGCGTTTCGGTCGATCCATTCTTCGACCTTCTTCAGGTGTAAAATCCGAGTGTGATGGGTTAAACAGAAGTTATGTTTAAAGGAGATAAACCTTACAGCACATGGCCCGGGTGTTTCTGTGTTTACAACACAAATAACAAGAAGGAGTTCAATCGACCGAAGAACCATTTGAATATTAATGACCCTTCTCAAAACTATAGAAAAGAACCATTTGAATATTAATGACCCTTCTCAAAACTATAGAAAAGAACCATTCGAATATTAATGACCCTTCTCAAAACTATAGAAAATATTATTTTATTGTTTCTTTGCAGAATTTGCAGTGTCACTTTATCTGTAATCATTACAGGGAATTAAAGTTTTGACGTATTTGTTTAATATACAGTGCTACTCAAAGGTTCTGGAACAGATTGATCGATTTATGTATCTGTCAAGTAACCCAGCATTTCCCATGTCTCGCCGGACATTTCACACATGTCTCGGTTGTTTTCTTTCTTTGAGAAAACAAATTTGCGCCTTAACTTCGCCGAACCATTGGGTAGCATCTCGTACATCCTGTCTGTAATATCACTGGTTGCACAAAGATCTACTTTGTGTTAATCAGCCACACCAGCTCGGCACTTTACTTATTTGTATCTGATACAGTGTTGCCAATTCTATATTTAGCGCGTTTCTTGTTTTGGCAGTGCAAAAAGCGCTAAATTAGCGCGTTTTCGCCTAAAACATTTTGCTCAATTTTGGCCATTTTTAGCGTCGTTTTGGTGGTTTTTGGCCATTTTTTGCAATTAAATAAAAATGTATTGCTTTTCAGTGCTTTTTTAGCGCTTTTTTAGCGCTTTTTTAGCGAATTTTGGCAGTCAAACTAGAGCGAAAGTATTTTTTGCGTTGGAAACACTGATCTGATATGCTTAAATCAGCTTTAAGATGTTATTTCGCCCTCTTTCTTTGATCGTCTGCTTTTCAAAAAACCTAGACTTTATCCTTAAGTGATCATAGAAACTAAAGTGTTTGTGCCGCTATACTTTTTTCCACGGTGATAATTACTGAAATGTAATCAGTCTTGCACAATAGACATCAAAATCAGAAATTGGCATAAAGACAAAAGGGATAACGGGAAATGTGTGACTGGTAATCTATTGGCACAAAAAACACGAGAAAGGCACTTACAGCGGATAAGAAAGGCACTTACAGCGGATAACACAAACACTCAAGACTTGAGAGTTTTCAAGGACGGAGGATATCCCCAAATTATGACTTCGTAACAACTGTTATATTAACCCATTTAACTGCGGTACGTGTCGAATAGTAATAGTGATCAATTGGAAAATAAAAGCCCTTGTCCATTGCAAGATGATCCTTTGTAAGTTATCAATTGCAAGATAAAAGCCCTGACTCACAGACAGAACTGAGTTGCCACCAACCACAATAACACGGGAATTCTAGCCTTCCATAGAACTGCAATGACGGAAATTTCCGTCATCTGCAGTTAATGGGTTAATCTTTCTTATAGAATTTTGGCAGAGCTTCTTACAAACAAGAAAAAGATTGATAAATAAGCAGGGTTGCCAGATCAGTTTTCTCAAATACG
Source organism: Architeuthis dux (assembly GCA_006491835.1). Lineage (NCBI taxonomy): Eukaryota > Metazoa > Mollusca > Cephalopoda > Oegopsida > Architeuthidae > Architeuthis > Architeuthis dux. The sequence goes on along the minus strand of VCCN01004221.1, from coordinate 734,732 downwards.
GACAATAGTGTTCCCAAAATAGGACATCCCTGCACGAAATCGGTCAAAAGATCGGACAGAATAAATTTGATGGCTAAAAATAGCTGATAGTGGCTAAAAGTAGCTAAATTATTATCACAATAATAAAAATAAATAAAATAAATAAATAAATATAAAATTTAATCGAAAAATGTAATCGACACATCAGAGCTAAAAAGGACGCAATGTCCGAAATCGGACAAATTTGGCAACCATGTAAATAAGGATCAAGACTCTACTACGAAAACCTGCAAACAATGGAAATCATCAACAGAAATGCGTTTTATACAAAGAACATGTAAGCATTATAGAGAGATGCATAGGCTAGAACAATTTTCTTTTCAGCTGGCTGGCTCTCTCTCTAGCCTTCCCAAGATTGAGCTGGTAACTTCCATGGTGGTTCGTTGCCCCCGCGAGACATCAATTGAACAGACATCCTCCGAAATGTGGATCATCATAAATAAAACAATAAAACTGAGAGTACGGTTTTCCCCCGCTTTTCGAAGGTTCGCTTTATGCCACTTTTTTCGCTTTTACAAAAAAACGGCGAAAAGCGAAAACAGCATTCATTGTTTCTTTTGCAGCTAGTTGTTATAGAGGCAAGCGTACCCCCCTCTCTCTCTCTCTCTCTCTCTCTCTCTCTCTCTCTCTCTCTCTCTCTCTCTCTCTCTCTGACACCCCAGTCTCCTGTACCTCCAATCAACCCAACCTCAGATGACGAAAGGTTTTTCTAGGAACATACTTCTTTCGGATTGCAAATAAAAAAATTAGAACAGCATATTCGCATGACTGAAATTAAGGGTCCCGTTCAAAGGTCCCCTTGAGTTTACCGATGCGACATTCACTTAATGGAGGCTGGAGAGTAGATCAACCGAAACGTTGTGCTAAAAGTAACAATGATGATATTAGTCTAATCAGGCATGGGCAACCTTTTCCGAGCAGCGGGTCGCATGAGATATTGCTAATCATAAACCGGGCCACAAATTCACAAAGTCACCGTCAGAATCATTTTTAGAATATTAGGAACCTTTTTGCTAACAACATAGCTTGCATGCACCATTTCGCTGAGCTCTGTTTGCCTTTTAGAAAAAAGCTTTCTGATATTTCCCTTAAATGTATCATACCCGGAATGTTTAGTTGTGTAAGGACGCTTAACATTAAATTCTTTAAATGCGGAGTGGATTCAGAACATATTAGACACATTGGTCTGTTCTTTACTTCAACAAAGAAGTAATCATTTGTCCACTTATCCTGCAATTTTCTCATTTCTTCAGATGAAATTTTAATAAAACGTTATTTTCCTCGTGGAATTAAACGTGTCGGTCAAAAAGGCCGCATGCGGCAGTTTGACCATGGTTGGCTAAATAGATTGCCAATTTATGATGATATCCTATAATATTGAGATCTCACAAAATCTAGTGATACAATCACTAGATTGGCAACTCCGTGGTGGGTGTGGGACAGACATAATACCCGTACTGGACACATCCAAGGCTCAAAATACATGGTAGCCTATTCGGGAGAATTTACGCAGCACACTTGGGAGATAGTTGCGGCACACTAGTGTGCCATGGCCCACAGTTTGAGTACCACTGGATTAGAGCCATAGCGTTTCTGTAAGGCTTAATTACCTTTATAGACTAATTCTATAATAATTTACTAAGCGTGGCTTAATTTCGGAACAAGGCCACATGTTTGGGGCAGCCTGTGAGGATTGAACTCACTATTCGGTAGTAATGATCTGTGAGATTAGCTTGCTAACCATTACACCACGACGAAGCGCCGCTGACTAATTGTATATTTTGCAAATATCGAGTATACAAGTAAATAGTGCCCTTACGCTGACAACGGCTTCAGTCATCCCTGCCCGGCCTCCACATATCACAAGTTTCTCTTCTCTCTCCTTGTGATATGTGAAATCGACTTAGGTGACAAACACCTGAAATGGATTCACTCACTTCACCTTTTTACCCACACCTGCGGGTGGGGTGGATTCATGCCTCTCCTTGGGGCATTAGTGCGAAGTGAATGCAGTTCTCAGACGGAGTTTGAACACGGCTGCTAACAGCTTGGCCGCCGGTACTTCGAATATCGAGTATCTTCTCTAATAATGAACAGTGTGATTTTCTTGGTTCGCGGGTCGTAACACTGGACTCTTCCATTGGGTGTGTGTGCTTAATGTTTTGCTGGATAAAATACTTCCTGTCCACTGTTTCAAATTACGCACTATTCCCGGCGAACGGATTTAGTATTTTTTCTATAAAAACGTGATTAACGAGTAGATCATATGGGGGGGGGGAAGAAACAGATCAGGACAGACGTCATATAGCAATGATCAGCAAGTTAATCTTGTGGGCCGTTGCTAGTGGATTCGATGCTCATCTGATCTCCCAGTATAGGTGGTCTGATACCAATTCATGCTAACTTATTATACTTATATAGTGTAATGTTTTGGTTTGCTGTGCGTAACACTCGACTCAGGGTAAAAGTTTTGCTAATAAAAGTATCTCCTTCCCACTTTATGAAACTATGGACTCTTCAACTGAAGCAAAATTGCTACTATTTTTCATTAGAAAATAGTTTCATAGAAATTCAAATATATCCGTGAATGTTTTCACGGGTATAAACTAGTAATACAATATAGTCCGGGGGAGAGCAGGGGCTACCGTGCATCCACCCCACCATGATTCTACATTTAAGGTACCAAAATGTTCCTTAGGGTGTCCTCTTTCAGAAAAAAAAGATGTTCCCAAGAAAAAAGTTGGGAAGAACTATTTCATTTGCATAAAACAAAATGGCCGCCCACACACACAAAAAAAAACAGAATTTCATATCTCGTTTCCCAGTTGACATATCTGAGTACTTTAAAAGGCTAAAAGTCTGGAACATTTTGGTACCCTAAATATAGAATCATAGGGGGTGCACGGTAGCCCCTACTGGCCCCGGGATTAATAAAGTAGCGTTGCATGTATGACACTTACTTGATGCGAAATTTCTTACGTTCAGTTTCATGTTTCAGGGGAGATAACTGAGATATTACCCAATGATCGATTATTGAATTCGACTATTTTATGTTCTAATAGACCAAAATGTTCTCCTAACAACAAATTTGCTTCGATCAAAACATTCTTCGTTGAATCAGAATAGGTAAAAGAATGTTAAAGTTGTTTTCTTCAATGAAACCAAGGATCCTCTGATTTGTTTTCTTCTCAAAAATAAAAGATGTTTCGTTAATTGCTTTGATATAATAAAAAAAACGGGTACAATATTTATTGTTTACAATGAACCAGTTGCAGGTAATTAAATAGACCCCCCTCCGCCTTTTAAATAAATTTATTTGATTAAGGGCGTCTGAGCTGACGTCATTGAGTTCAGCGGTAACTGCAGCAATAAACCGCGCATGCGCACGGCGGAAATGAAGCACACAAAAGGGATTTCCGATGCTCGTTCTGTTAAAATGATCTTCTATCTCTGTTTGTACATGACACTCTGCTTTAATTCTTGGAAGCATATATTGGATGACTTTTGTTTTTGCTTTTATTCCGAAAGCAAAAACCCTTCATAATCATTGCTATAAATAATTAATGATTGTCTAAAAACAAAACAAAAAGCTTTCATTATTTTGATCGTAAAAGTATTTGTTTGTAAACGTGTGACATTGATATACCTAATGTTACTACTGTTGCCAGGCTGGGCACAAGTCGACGGTTCTGTTTTCCAGTTGAGCCGATTGCCGTGAGTTGACACGCTCTTCGATATTCAGAGGACGACTTAATATAGACAAGTACTGACTGAATCTTGCTATAGTTCACCAAATGTCTGTCCGTCTGTCTGTCATCGCATAACTCAGGGACGGCTAGAGTTATGGCCGGAGCACGTTTTCTTTTGTATTCAAAGATCTCTAGATTATGTTGTTTTAATCTTTTAGTGTATGATACATCTTCCAGCCTCGGAATGGTCGTGGTGTGTGTGTGTGTCTCTCTCTCTCTCTCTCTCTCTCTCTCTCTCTCTCAACGAAGTTGGAAGAGATATATGTAGTCCCACATGTCTGTCCGTCTGCCCACATAATATCTCTAAACGTTCTCAATAATTTTCAATAACATTTTGTCGAATGGTGGGCCACTGAAAACCGTGATAAAATGTTTGGGTCGATCTATGAATGAGTTTTAAATTGAGATATAGTTCTCATATATTATTAAGAAGGGTTAAACAATAGCCCGAAATATGGAAATTCGAAACACGGTTACCTCCCCTTCGTCGTAGCTATATATGAACTGATTTTCATTCAGTTTTTAGTTAGTGTATGGCGTTGGCGGGCAGAGGTGTGAGTTCTCTGAGTGTGCTCTAGTTCTTCCTTTTTCGCTGCCCAGCTTCCGAGATAGCCACATCCACTCGTATTCTGCTCATCCCACCCGTATTCTACTCAAAATCAAGTCATGCCCATAGTTACATCCTGTCCAACGACAAATAAAAACGGACGCCTGTCCGTCCGGTTGCTCCACCAGGGTAAACGCCTTTTATTCTACTCACAGAACACCGTTAATCCCGACTGGTCTGGTCGGTTGAGACAACTTAACAACCCCCAAAGCTCCGGAAATGAGAAACAAATAGAAAGGCAGGATTTGGGTTTACAATGTAACGTCACTGTATGGTTCTACGTTGTCTTATTCATCGCCCACTGACCGATCAATAGACCACAATAACAAGATCGATACTCCTATTTGTGTGTGCTGTGGTGAAGAAAAGCCGAGAAGCCTTAGTGTCCTTCTCATATCGAACTGATTAAACTAGTTACCAATGTTCCCTCTAAGCTGCGTGGCCGCGCACAAGAAAAGAGTATGCTGCGCAGTAAACTTTTAATGCCGCGCACGACATAGGATTAAGTAATAATGAATTAAGAATTAAGAAAAATCAATACCCAAAAAAATCATTTCCTTTGTTATACACTATTTGTTATAAGTAACTGACTGTTGTTTCACAAAGTTTAGACAAAACATCAATGATCGTCTCAAAAGTAAAAGATATTTTCTGTACGCTTCACTTCTTCAGTTGCTCACAGGCTTTTTGGTCCCGTGACACAATATTGCTTGGGTACTGTAGAGTCCTCAGCTTGTGAGTGACTACTATTTGTAGCTTGCTACCAAAAGCGGGTTTGACTGGAAGTCAAGTACCGTAATTATAATGTTCCGAAAAGTTGGTCATCTAAAAGCACCAACAGACAAGATAACTTTATTTCTTGGAATAAAAATCTGGGTCTCAAATGGTTTCACTTGTTGACCGGTGTGTGTGTGTGTGTGTGTGTGTGTGTGTGTAAAACACATGTATCCGTTACAAGACACCAGTGACCGTAGTACCCACGACTGATTGAAGCAAGGAAGATGTGTGTTATTTGTTGAGTAAAGGTAGGCTTCAAAAGAGGGTTTTCAAAACGGTCTCAACAATGACAAGGGCGTGGCGTGGTGTAGTAATCTCTAACGGTGAAGCTAATAATAGTAGCGGTAGTAATAGTACTAAGTTCCTTAAGGGTCAGTATTGCCGATAGTAAGCTAGGGTGCTGATGAGACTAGAGAAAGAAAGAGTAATACGATTTCAGCGCCATTTTTAGGGAGCTGTTGAGAGATACCGTTTCAATCTGAAACGAATGACAAAAGTTATTTTGTCATTTGACTTCCAGTCTTGTGAAGACCTTCGTCACAAGTGTATCCTCGTCTATTGAATATATCTGAATTAATTTTTTTCGTTTTAAGGAATTAACCCATTAACTGCAGAAGGTGGCAAGGGTAATAGTTATCCGTTGCAAGATAAAAGCCCTTGTTCATTTCAAGTAATATACTTGAAATAGGCTTTTTTGTACTTTAATTGCGTCATTAAGCCAGCTTCAGTGTATTTGGGCTGAGTTTAAACTAATATGAAAAATGGTAGTTAAATTTGGTATGTTCGATATCAGAACAAAGATTATTTTTTTAAAATATTGATATTCTCGGATGTGACCGTCTTCTCACTTAGGCTGTTCCATGCGTTTGCCACGTTTGCCGAAAGGACACTTTTTCTAACACCATGACACCTGGATGTCTGAATTTGTAGTTTATGGCTGTGTCCTCTGGTTTTACTGCAGATAGATGAAGTCAGCATTTTCTTATCAGAGCATTTTGAGCGATGAACCTCATTATCCACTCTATGTATGTTGTTCCGGATTCTATAGACCTCTAGTAGGTCAGCACGTTTTCTTCTGTATTCAAGGGTCTCTAGATTAAGCTGTTTTAATCTTTCCATTGCAAGTTATCCATTGCAAAATAAGAGCCCCGATTCACAGATAGAACTAAATTGCCATCAATCACAAACAGACATTTTATTGAGTTAGCCATAGAACTGATATGACGGAAATTCCCGTCATTCGCAATTAATGGGTTGATAACAAATTATATATATGAAATTTGAACCAAGTAAAATAATAATAATGAGAAACAAATTAAACCAGAATTTCTTTTTTAATCATAAAACTTGATAAAGTAAAAAAAAAGAAGAAAAAAAACATATTCTTGAACGTCATATTTGCTTTAGGTTAAGTTCTGATGATTCAAACAATTATCTTCCTGAATGTCAAGAAACTCTTCATTGCGTAGCCTTTTGAAAAAAACGGATGCAGACGACCATTACTTATACGTCAGTGTCTGGAAAAGTCTAATGAATTCATTGTTTGCCAAACGAGTGGCTGGCCGACGCGTCTCTACAACTTAACTTCTTCCCCCGAAAGGCAAAGACAGTCATATTTAACTCGCAAAATCGCGCTGATAATAATTAGTTTGCAGATTGTAATTCTGTCACATACTTATATATACTAGCTGAAAATCCGCCTCAGCTAGTTCCTGCGGACGGCGTTAATGGGGCATTTTTTTGTGTAAGTTTAATGCAATACCTCCGGCTACAATGCTGGAAACTGTACGTAGATCGGCCCAAAAAGTTGAATCGCTTCCTTCTTAGTCCAAGGCCCACCCTTCCACAAAATTTAATTGAAAATCTGTGGAGATAGTTGGTGATGTGGACAAATAGCTACGATGCAAGGGAAATAATTGCATGGATCAGCCCAAATTTGAGATCCCTACAGATTTTGGTCAAGATCGGCCGAGTAGTTTCTGAGTTATGAATTTTAGGACAAATAGTTACGATGCAGAGGAGATAACTGTGTGGATCTGCCCTCGCATTTATATTTGAGATCCCTGCATGATATTCGGTATCCCAGCCAATTCTGGTCAAGATCGACCGAGTAGTTTCTGATTTCTTTAACACTTTATAGTGTTATTTAGGCATACATGCACACATCCATGTATATGTGTATATTTGATGGTGTTTGTGTGTGTGTGTGTGTGTGTGTGTGTGTGTGTGTGTGTATTGATGTTTGTTTGCAAGCGTGAATGCAATTGCTTTTCTTTTTGTGCACTTCTATGCTCGTCTCTGTGTATGCCTATGTCTATATTGGAGGGTGAGTATACGTATGTGGGTATGCACAGAGGCATCTGTGCGCACAGATGTGTGTAAAGTGCTATGAAAAAGCTGAGGTAGGTAGATAGATCTGCTTAGTCACTCAATAGAAACCGTCACGTGACCAACGTCTGTTGGCAGCATGTCGTGTTGGGGGTTGATCAATTAAAAAAAACGAAAAGGGTGTGATCAATGAATAAATTACTTCTCTCGCCTTATGTGGTGGGGGTGACCACGAAAACAAAAAGTCTGGATTTGAAAAAAAAACGAGCGTGAACGCTGCCGGACACAGATTAAGGGGCCAAGTTAGCATAAACTTGCATTGTAAATTTAATCCCACACTAAAGCCTTTGAGGTGGGATTGTTCAAAAAACAAAAAAACGTTTTTTTTCTAGACATAATAAGATAGATAGATAACCAGTCAGACTTACTTGAAAACTTAAGAAACCTTTTTTTGTTGACGGTTTCTAAAAGATATGAACAGACTTAGATAGATAGATAGATAGATAGATAGATAGATAGATAGATAGATAGATAGATAGATAGATAGATAGATATGAACAGACTGAGATAGATAGATAGATAGATAGATAGATAGATAGATAGATAGATAGATAGATAGATAGATAGATAGATAGATAGATAGATAGATAGATAGATAGATAGATAGATAGATAGATAGATATGAACAGACTGAGATGGATAGATAGATACGGACACGCTGAGAGTGATGTTAACAGAATGAATCCATATATACATACTTACCTATATGAGAGCGTGGATTTTGTAGATCCAATTTGGGTTCTCGAAAACGGTGTAATTGTTTGGTTTACGTGACTCAAACCCATTACCCACTTGACCCGTGACATAATGATTATCAGCATCTGTTCCGAGACATCTTTGGAATCTTTCCAAGCGGCATCGATTTCCCGTTGAAGGGGCAGAGATACTGACAGCACGTTACCTCTTCGATAGATCATTTCCATTCGATGGTTAATTGTTCCCTCGATAAGCCAATCAGCATTCTGGTGAAAGAAACGAAATTATCGATAATTCAATCAGTTTTATGCCGCGGTCATTGTTTTAAGATTCTGTTTACGTTCTTTGCGCGTAGTTTGTTATGCAGGACGTAATATGCCGACAGGTCGCGGAAACGAACGCTTGAAGTTGAATGAATAGTTAATTCAATTTGAAACTTGAAGAGTTCTGCTACTTATTGGCAGACATTTATTTCCTCCTAAATTAGCGTAACAAAGAATATATTCTCTGAATAAGAAAGCTGACCGACAGCCCATAAAGCTGATAACAATACTTCTGAATACTATAATATCATTTACTGTACGTGTATGTCTATAATTCCCAGCAACATTTGTCAAGGGAGATAACTATTATAGAGTAGTCTCTCTTCTTGTTTTTCTTTTGCAAATGGGTAAATAATCTGGGTTCATTCTGGTCTATTTATATAATACGCCATGTTTATGTCAATATTTTTGTCTGTAACATTTTTCAAGGGAGGTTACTATTAAATGCTAATTATAGAGTCTCCATTATTTTATTTCTTTTTTTTTGCAAATGCGTAAGAAATCCAGGTACATTTCTGGTTGAACATAAACAAGAAATGCAGAGCAAAATAATAGAGGAACGTGTGCGTTTTTTATTACAGGCACCATTCTTGGGTTTTTATATCTCTAATATGTAAGATTTCAGAAAAAAATGTATGTCAATTTTTTAATGAAATTTAAGGGCGGCCATTTTGAAATTTAAAAAAATCATTTGGATTGTGAATGTACATTTCTTCCAATTGTGACTAAGTAATTGTGCATGGATCCGTTCCAGAATTTAATTACTTCTTCCGTGGCTTATTGCCCACCTTTCCACAACATTTCATTGAAATTCATTTGGAACTTTTGGAGCTTCGCGTGGACAGACAGAAGCGAATACAGAAATGTACAAAAAAAAAGAAATTATCTCTCAATCAGAAACAAATTCCTGGATCCACTCAAAAGTGTAATCACTTCTTCCTTACGGAGTGACTTACACTTCCAGAAAATGTAACTTTTGGAGATATCGCGTGGGCAGACAGGGGCGAATACAGAAATTTATGAAAAAAAACGAAAAAAGTTATTTTTGCGGGATTTTTTATTCATACATTTCTGTATCCGCTCCTGTCAATCGCCCCCCTCCCCGATATCTCCAAAGGTTTTAGGTCATTCTAACCAGTTGTTTGTATTTTACAGACCAGATCTAAAAGCCTATTGGGGGGGATCCGGTCTTTAAAAATCACTGACTTATTTATTTCTGCATTGTAGGTACGTTGACACTGGCTTGGCTGTATTGACTGGTGATTTGGTGGTGCCGTTATTTGAACATTCGAATTTGACCTCAATACCCTGCAGTAGGGAGATGGATCAAACCATGGAAATGTCGGAAATCTGACACTGGCTTTTCGTTAGGCCTCCTGTGCCAGAGTCAGTCATCAAAACCAATAACCAGGTAGCCCAGTCCTCAGTTTATGTAAGGAACGAGCAGAGTATGGAGACAATTCTGTGGCTGAATTTGTACAGAGAATTAGTGTTGCCGATTTAGCGCGTTTCTTCTTTTGCGCTTTTTTGAGTTGGCAACACTGCAGAGAATTAGCGGGACGGATCCGGCAGAGATATTAAAAAATCGAGGATTTTATCACAGGGATTGCTATGCTGAGTTTCGAAATGTTATAGACGAGATAGAGCGTTGTTAAGATATCAAGAAGCCATTCGTCAGGGAGCATTATCAGTTGTACAGTGGGAACAAGGTCGGCCAAAAATATCTACACCAGAACATGAAAGCAGGCAGCTCCGTTTTCAGTCCATCCCATACAACCGAGAGCTGTCCATTATATGTCAATTGCCAGATGGTTATTGGAGAACAGTAGAGTTCCTAGAAACTGGAAGGTCAATGATAAATGTCGCAAAAAAGATTCATAACAAGGGATTGTTTTTGCGATTGAACACCATACTAAAAGCTTATGATGCAGTTGTTAATGAGGGAAAATACCATCTGAAGTGTTGGGCATCCTTTAAACAACAGGTTTGTTCCAGTAAAGCAGATCTTGGGAAGGATTAGTGTTCTTCAAGTTATGTCCGATATGGAACTTATCAATATTGTACAAACAGAACTGAATGATCCGTCAAACAATGTCTTAGACACGAACACATTAAATGCCACTTACAGAAACCTGCTCCTTGGCGATGGTGTGAAAGAAGAAGGCGTTGAGCCAAATTACAAGAGATACATCAGAGAATTAATTGCCAGTCAAGTCGTTGATGTAGTATTTGTTAAGAACAAGACTTCAACAAAACCAGAACAAGTGTGCAGCCACACTGCCCAAGCCCAAGCAGTGGACATTGCTCTGTCACATAGCCAAATTGACCTTATGAATGACATTTTTAGAATCGCAAAGGTCATTAGAAAAGAGAACATGAAAAATGGTCAGTCAGTGGTTCGTTTGCAGTCTTTTCAGAGCCATCAATTCTCTCTGCATTGGCACCAATAAAATATTGGTCAACAAGTAGCGCCATTTGTCTTTGCAGCGAACAGCATCAGTTGTCGCCCAATTTATAATGCAAAGTTTTATGAGCTCACGTCAAGTTAACCATCAGGCAAAACTGGATAGCAGACAGGGAATGCGTCAATTATAGAAACACCATTGTCAGTTGGATTGGGCATCCAATGAAAATTGTATTTTGCCATTGATAATACTGATCTTGCCATCGACACACACCAGATGAAAAAAATCAATTCACCAAAAGACAAGAAGCAAAGAACTGATTGAAATGCTACATAACATGAAACTTTCTGTCAGCTACAAAACAGTGCTCGATATTAACAAAAGTAATGCACAGTCAGAGAAAGAACATCACAGAATAGTGGGATATACCTACCCTACGTATTATCGCCAGATAAGCCATTGTATTTTGCCATTGATAATACTGGCCTTCCCATCGACACACACCAGATGAAAAGAATCAATTACATGGTACTGCAATTGTTGCATACCAACCCAAATATATTGATTGCCGACCGCCTACATTACCAGTGGACCGTTCATAACGCGAGTCTCAGGAAAACCATTCTCTTTACAATGTCATCTACTGTCCTGAACCCGAATACAAGAACATTGAATATGAATCGCAAGTCTTGCAGAAGGATTTAATGCGCTACAAACTCTGTGACTCAGCATATTTCCTTCTCAAAGCATTGACTATATCGACTGAATACGATGTTCCTACCTGGTCTACATTTCGCTCTATAGTAACTAATGAAAAATCACTTACTACATTTTGTTCCTATCCATTACTTCGGGGAAGTCCATCTGAAGTCCATCTGATTGGTCGAATATATATTCTGCATTGATTGCTGCAAATAAGATTCGTATGTTTAATGATTTAGGGGGCAAAATTATTGTATCTCTGGATTTACAACTCTAATATAAATGTAGTCAAGAAACGAAATTAGTTCTCAGTTTGTATTTAGAATCGACGAGCTTCATGTTGTATTTGCAACTTTGAAAGCTATAGGCAAATATCTTGACCAGTGTTGCCAATTTAGCGCGTTTCTTGTTTTGGCCGTGCAAAAAGCTCTAAATTAGCGCGTTTACGTCTAAAACCGCTTTGGGCCATTTATAGCGTCTTTTTGGTGGTTTTTTTGCCATTTCTGGCTAATTTAAAAAGTTTAGCGGCTTTTTAGCGGCTTTTTAGCGGCTTTTTAGCGGCTTTTTAGCGGCTTTTTAGAGTTGGCAACATTGGTCTTGACACAGCATTTATTGAAGCGAAAATCTATGGATCAGCAACGGTAGGGAAACTGGACGAAGGAAGGTTCAGTGTTTTGAAGCTTACATTGTTCTGTTCATTGCTTTATATCAGCTTTATTTGGAGAAACTATTTGAATGCAATCCTCTTATAGAGAAAGACATTCATGAAGGATGCACTGGTATTGTTCATTCTTGTGCAATGCCACAAAGGGTGAAAACCAAGATATACACAGAGAATTACTGCAACTTATTAACTCAGTAGATTTTACATCAGCTCAGTCCGCATTGGACTAGCAATTCACAAATCAAACAATGTTCCTCAGAAATTTCATGAAAATGTTTGAAACATTACTTATCGTCCGTGCTACTCGTCAATGCCTTTAGGAGCTGCACTTGCCAAGTCTGGATGCCCTGGTCAAGTACTTTCTTGCATATGACCTTCAGAATTATGCACGGTCTATTTGACACACATGTTTGAACTGAAGAAAACAAATCCTGAAACACGGTAATTCCTATCCGATGATATATAGCCAATAAACCATCGACTCTAGACCGCCATTTCTTTGTCATGACAGAGATGTCAAAAGTCATCAATGAGTTTGATACAATCTTTGGCATTGAAAACAACAAACGAGAGGAGCACTATCAACTTAATGTTTTTGATATTTTAAAATATAATGCAATTGTAAAACTATTTAAATACTACAGTCATTTTTGACGGCATGGGTAAAGTAAACTAGTATTCATACAATGTCCTATTTAGAATAGTAGTTAACGAGATTCCCCAGCAGAGTTATAGTGGGATTCCTCGAAACAAGCTACATTTATGTAGTCTTTTACCAAACATGACTGAGTTAAAATATGTATTAACTGCTCACAACAAATGTCTCTAAAGTGGTTGCGACTTTAGAGACATTTGTTGTGAGCAAATTTTAGCGTACGGTTGTACGGTGCGAATTTAAATATAAATAAGACTGGCTGCTGCAGGGTCAAATTCCACTTCTATTCCGACTGAAGATGATTACTGCAACTTTGTGTATTGTATATATAATAAATATGTGTAAATGTATTTATTTATTAGAATGAAATAAGCCCGTGTATATATGTATGATACATTTTCGTTAATACCTAAGACTTGTCAATTTAGCTCAGTCAGTAAGACAGCCTCCTGGCAATCAATTGATTATGTGTTCAAATTACGGTAGGATAATGTAAATTTTACATATCGGTTTACACCCCTAATTTTGGTGAGGATTGTTCTTGTTCTTGTTGTTACGGTAGGAACACAAAGTTAACTCCAGACTTTGTACTGGAGTTTGACAATATATACAGATAATTACCAAGATTACCTTAATACAGTAAAGGGTTAAATGGGAGGGATAGGAACAGGAAGATTGGGTTCCGCTGAGCAGCCTTGTAAATCAGCATTCGAAACCCGGGCTTTCTACCTGGATTCGAACACCGATCACTGGAGATATCAGCCACGGGATATTTAATATATGAGAAATGAATCAAATCAAATATGAATTTCAAAAATGTCTAAAAACAAATATTCTAATGAATAAAAACGTCAATATGACAAAGAAGTATTATTTTATTTTTATTTTTATTAGATGAAGTTTAGTAAATTATTATTTTTTTTTTTTTAACTTAGGCAAAAAATGGAAATCGTATTTAAATAAAAAGTAATAAACTTCTTTGTCATTATTATTATTAATTTTTAGACTACTATTTACCTTCATCTCAATTTTTCAATTGCTTTTTTAATCGCAATTTTTACTCAACGCCGTTTACTCACTGCCGAAGGGACGCCGGCCTGAGTAAAAGTTATGATTAAAAAGCAACTTAAAAATTGAGATGAAGGTAACTAGTAGTATAAAAATTAATAATAATGACAAAGAAGTACATTACATTTTCTATAGTTTTGAGAAGGCTCATTAATATTCAAATGGTTCTTCGGACGATTAAACTCCTTCTTGTTATTTGTGTTGTAAACACGACGTTTCGGCCGATCCATTCTTCGGCCTCCTTCAGTTGTAAAATCCGAGTGTGATTGGTTAAACAGAAGTTATGTTTAAAGCGCATGGCCCGGGTGTTTCTGTGTCTTTGTCTTGTCGGGTTTAGATTTGTTGAGAAGTGGAAGCCACATCGGGTTGAAATCCGCATTTGTCTGGCTAATGCATTTAGTCAATATTTTGATGTGGGCTGCCTCTTTGATTTTTCTCTGCTTCCAACATCGTGCTCTGTCAATAATCTGGACTTCCTCCCAAAGAGGTAGATACCTGAAGGATGGATCAGCCGAAACGTCGTGTTTACAACACAAATAACAAGAAGGAGTTCAATCGTCCGAAGAACCATTTGTTTATCACATTTTATTTGAATACGATTTCCATCAACTGTACGCTAAGGCAAATAACTGTACGCCAAGGCAAATAACCATGTCGCGCATCTTTCTATTCATCATTTCATATCTGTACTTTCGATTAGTTAAAAACAACGGGTTTTAACGTGTTCTTTTAAAAAACAAATCGTCAGAAAAGATTCTTTCTGGTTTGGTCTTCTGATTCATGTGACTATTAATCATTCATTCTATTGTGATATCTGTGACAGTCAATTCATATAAATCATCCATAATCACTTTCGCTTGTCACAAATAAAACCTTCTGCTGAGTAATTGATTTGTTATTTTTCATCCCTAGTCTTAATGTATATATAGAAAGGAAAGAAAAGACTGCTACTATGGTTGTAAACGAAAGAAGAATTGGATCAGCCGAACCCTATTGTCAACTAGCGACACTTGGTGTTCAAAAGGGAATCTAGAATACGGTCCGTACTTATTAACCTTGATGGGGGCGGGAAAAGACCCCTCTGTACACCTGAGATCCGGAAATATTGACAATGGATCTCTAGGAGATTGTGACATTTATATCACGTCGTTTATTACTCGAGAGAAAAAAGGTTTTTCTCGTTTATATAAAATCAATCTACATTTTGTTTGGCTTCTACCCGAACGTTTACTTCACAAAATCAATGACGAATGGCAATTTTGAGGTTACATCCCAAGTGCCGAGTTGGTTAGGTTTGTTTTGAGGTTAAGAATAATTTGCCCATTAATTGCGGACGGTGGAGAAGAGTAATAGTTATACATTGCAAGATAAAAGCCCTTGTCCATTGCAAGATAATCCATTGCAAGTTATCCATTGCAAGATAAAAGCCCTTGTCCATTGCAAGATAATCCATTGCAAGATAAAAGCCCTTGTCCATTGCAAGTAATCCATGGCAAGTTATCCATTGCAAGTAATCCGTTACAAGATAAAGGCCCTGATTCACAGATAGAACTGAGTTGCCGTTAATCACAATAAAACGAACATTTTATTGAGTTAGCCCAGCCATTGCAATGACGGAAATTCTCGTCATTCGCAGTTAATGGGTTAATAAAAAAAATGTTTAAATTGCATTTATAAGATACCTGCCTAGAAGGGTGCCGTAGACCAATGGTTTGTAAGCACGTCTTATACACCATTACTACTATAGTGTGTGTTCAATCTTCACTGGGCACCCAAAACTTGAAAGCTTTACGCAACACAATCTTCCTACCTCAATTCGACCCAATTTGGTCTTGTGATGTACTAAACGAAACTTAGTCAATATCATGGAAATATATGTCCGAAGCATGTACTATAATAGGTACTATTAGCCTCCAGCCTGGCTTAGGCGATCTGCTTCTCTGTTCTGAGTTCCGAGTTTTTCTGTCTCTTGTGAGCTCCCCGTCTCGACTCTTGTGCTTTATAGGTTTCTCGAACGCCCACGCTTGTGTCGTTTCCGGTTTCCACCACCTGTTTTGGGACCGGGTCACTTCCATTTCCACACAGGTGTTGACTTCGAAATAACCTTTTCGTGGTAGTATATCATAACACCTTTACATTTGAACGGGTTTTTATTCCGTCTCCCAAAATGCGACATTGTTTTCCAGACAACGTATTATTGACTGAAAAAGATGTTGCTACCTCTGTTATGATTTGCGTATCCGGCCACCTGTGGCGGAAATGTAAGTGACCTCGATCACCTTAGGATATGGGTATATTGCATCAATGTTGTAAACAGGAAATGGTGACTGGTCATTGACACCGTGAGACATCACGTAGGCCTTAGAGAAACTATAAAAAGCAGACCCAAAGAAGTCATCCCTGGGAAAGCGGACAAAAATCTCGACACTCGAAGAAGACGCAGACAGCAGCGGATCCGAAAGGCAGAAGACCGCCGTCCCTGTTAGGGACAGGCTGGTGGTTCTTATCTCTCTCTCTTCCACTCTTCACTATCCGGCCGACAACGGTGTATGTTGTGTAATAAAAATATGTCCAGATATTTTTACAAGCAAGTCTTCGAGTTTCCTTTCTATCCAAGTCCAGATCCAGGACACCCCGCTATACAACGCCTCATCTGAAACCTCATATCTTCCCAAAGACTTCAACGGATGAAGAAACACAGTGTGAGGAATGTCTATTTTCATCTACTGACAAACACGACTCACAGATATTCTCGATCAAATGATCGACGCTATCGTATTGATTATGATATTGGTATGGTATTGATTTCTAACAGACAATCATGGAATCTTCGGAACGTTCTTCAAATCACTTTATGAACTCTCCCCCACCCCCAAGGCAATTCCGTTCGGATAGTGTAATGGTTAGTACGTCTGCCTCACATGCCGGTGGTCAGTCTAGCAAGAAATAATATAATTCATCAGTTATTGGCTACGGTTCGCAATTTATCCTAAAATAGAACTGACTTTGACGATGTTTCAAACGTGACCAGCAAATTCTCTTATGGAAATGTTTGGAAAGCTCCGTGGTATATGTACGTAAATGGGGGAAACGAACCTCTCTTTATAAAGTCAAATAATTATGCCATGCCCCCTCTCTCTTTTAAGCAATGAACGTTAGTATCCACTCTATGTATGCTGTTCCGGATTCTGTAGAGAAGGGTTTCTTGATTAAGTTGTTTTAATCTTTCAATGTAAGATACAACTCCCAGCCTTGGAATGGTCTTGGTGGATCTCCTCTGTACTCTCTCTCTCTCTCTCTCTCTCTCTCTCTCTCTCTCTCTCTCTCTCTCTCTCTCTCTCTCTCTCATCAGCCATTACAAGTCCGCTGCTGGGTGCCTTTCCCATCTCCTTTAATGACGACTGCAAACGCAGTGTCCAGCCCATCTCCATTTCTCTTGTTTAATTATTTATATGATATCCTCCCTCTGATTCATATTGATCTTTTTCTATCTCTTAGAGTTATCCCCAGCATTGCTCTTTCCATGGCTCTCTGTGCGATTCTAAGTTGGTTCTCAGTTCGTTTTGTTAATTTCCATGTTTCGGATCCTTAAGTCATGGCTGGTATTATGCATCCATTGTATACTTTACGCTTTAAGCACATTGACATGTTGCTCTTCAATATGTCTCTATTCATACCAAATGTTTTCCAGTCGATCGTTAGGCGTCGTTTTATTTCGCTTTCGTGGTCTTTCTCTAACTGTATTACCTGTCCTAGATGTATTCGTCAACCTCTTCTATAGCCTCGCCCTCTATTCTTGTGGTGTTTTAGGGGACTTTAACGTTGAACATTACTTTTGTCTTTGTTTTGATCATCTTTAAGCCTACTTTTCTACTTGCCCTATTTAGATCAGTCAATATGTTTTGTAATTTTTCCGATGCTCCTGACATCATGGAAACGTCATTGGCGAATCTCAAGTGGTCTTAATATTCTCCGTCTATGTTTATTCCCATTCATTTTCGAA
>VCCN01004221.1:680733-691043 GCA_006491835.1 Architeuthis dux | reverse complement strand
TATGTGAGTGGGTGTGCGTATGCATGTATGTATATATAAATTGTAAGACATTCACTGCTTCTCGACACCCAGCCGACTTTTTGTCTAGTGGACAGGTGTGGCCAATATGCACTCAATAAGAACAAGCAATTGGATTGCTCGTCCACCCACGTTGTGTTTATTTTTGTTTAAGTGGTCAATCGGTGGAGGTGACGGAAAGGTTTACACTAGGGTTTATATTGTGCTCTTGTTTTCCTTCTTCTTCTTCCCTGGGTCTTTCTGGGAAAACAATGCAAGTGTGACAAATGGAAAAATAAGAGAGACAACAAGCTGGCATTCTACTGTGTAATGTTTATATAAATGTTAAATCAATAAGTAATGTATGTATATGTTAAATCAATAAACATGCCGAAGCAAGCTCCCAGCAGCCCCCATTCTACACAGGCAATAGCCCTGATCAGCACGTGTTTTTCATTCAGTCTTCTTTACGCTTAAATACGGTTACAAATCAAACGCATTCTAATCTCACACAGCTAGAACAGAAAGAACAACAAAGCGAACAAAGGCACAAAACGCAACAAGAACAATATTTTATTATGCTTGAGAACAATATCAGTTGAATAGTGCTTTTTCTGCCACAACTGGAAAATACTGCAAAGTAACTGGAAAGAGAGAGAACGAGAGGGATGAAGGGATGAAGGGATGAAGTTTCTTCTTCAGTCAAACAAGGAGCCCATTTTGTCTGACCACCTCCGACTGCACGGAAGGGCGGAAATCTTTTAACACCCCTCCCCGCTCTTCCTAGTTACTTGCTGAGCACTGTGGCTAATGGTCACTTTTTATATATTTTCATGGTCAAAGCCAGGTAATCCTGTTGTATACTTAAGTCACCCAAACATATTATGTGCTTTGCCCTCATTTGACTATGTGTAACATCAATGTGTCCTCTTGAACACACTACTATGACCTGCTGTGGACAAACCACACTGTTGAATATAGTACATTTGTAGGAATAAGATGAGGTTCCTATTTGTGTATAAGGTACTGTTTTTAACTCCTAAAACCAAGCAAAATTTCTGTTTGTTCAAATACTTATGAGCAGTACTGTACTTATATGTACATATATATCTCTATGTCTGTGTGTGCGTCAGAGAGAGAGAGGAGAGAGAGAGAGAGCAATATAACATTACATGAGATTTTTACTTGTAAACAAATCTTTGTATAAACAAATTCTGCCAAAACGTTTTATTCATTTGGCTGCCAAAAACTGACTGAAGTTATTAGTAGACATTGTTTCATCTTTGTCAGCTATAAAGTAGATTCTATACACAACCAATTTCTCAAGTGACTACCCACCAGCTTTCTTTTTTAATCTTTTTTCTCTGTAATTACTGTTGACTATAGATGGGATCAATTGATAACTGAAAATTCTGGCACAAAAAGACAATGAACACATTCATGTAGCTTTTTCTCTGGTGAATTATTATGGACAAACTGTCATAATCCATTTTAAAACTTGAAACCAATTAAGTTCTATGTGTTTAGTTAGCTAGTCTGTTTTGTTTAACAGCACATCGACCCTTGGTGGGTCATTTAATGCCGAATTCAGTTTCTTTTTAAATACACAATTTATGTAGACAAATTATTGTGAACAAATTATAGTAGGATAATTAATGTAGATTGATTGATTGATTGGTTTAGCGGCATATCAACACTTGATGAGTCATTGTGACTTTAGTGAAAGGTTAGTTTTTTTTTAATTAGAGTCTTGTGACTTTGGTGAACGGTTATATTTTTTTTAAATTAATCTTGCAACTTTGGTGAAAGTATATTTTTCTTTTTTTTAATTAGAGTCTTGTGACTTTGGTGAAAGGTTACTTTTCATTAACTAGAGTCTTGCGACTTTGGTGAAAGGATATTTTTGTTTTTTTAAATAGTCTTGTGACTTTGGTGAATGGTTATTTTTTTTAAACTAGAGTCTTGCCACTTTGGTGGGGTCTTACCCCGCTGCAGGGAATGCAGTCAGTGTATTCTAGGCCCCAGCCGACATGGCCGTTAGCTAGTCTGGTAGACCATTTCCTAGTGCAATGAGTTTGATCTTCATATGTGTCCCACTATTGTGGCCTTGTACCAGACTAAGAACAGCTTAGTAAATAACTATTTAAATAACAAAGGACAAGGAAAGTAAAGGAAACCCTGATTAACATGGTTAATGCGTTCTAAAAAGGTGCCCTGCTAATCGAAACAGCGTTAATTGAACTTTGAGAAATAATCGAAATCTATAAGAAATAATGTAATTAATCCTCAACTTCCAATGTAAATAAAATTAAAAATGATTTTTAAAACAATCTTTTAATATATAATAGGGTGCACTATTTAACTTTTTGGATAAAAAATTGTTAGCGCGTAAATCGAAAAATGCGCAAATTGGAACAACGTTAAACGGGGGTTTCTTGGGATATGATTTGTAATATCTATAGAGTCAAGGAAGTATAAATATTAAATAAGCTTACTTGATTGCCTTCCTCAGACCCTTTTAACGTGGATTAAATCACTTTTTTCTCAAGTAGAAACCATTTTTTGATCAAATAGCCATGAAAATAGAGAAATCTTTTTTTTCTTTTGAACACTTTGTTATTTTCAAACGGTTCTTCGGACGATTGAACTCCTTCTTGTTATTTGTGTTGTAAATATGACGTTTTGGCCAATCCATTCTTCGGCCTTCTTCAGGTGTAAAATCCAAATGTGATGGGTTAAACAGTTATGTTTAAAGGGGATAACCATTGTAGCACATGGCCTGGGTGTTTCTGTGTCTTTGTCTTAGAAATAACAGGACCATGTGCTATATGGGTTATCACCATGGTTGGCAAGTGGCATCTTGGATTTTATAAGAAAGAATGTCTTCCCACCAGTCGAGGATTTGATTCTTATTATGGTAAGTTGTAACTGATACCTATTTTCTATAGTTTTGAGAAGGGTCATTATTATTCAAATGGTTCTTCGGACAATTGTCTATACCAGAGAAACGGGCCGCCCCCACAAGGTCAGACTTGATGAACACAAGAAAGCTATAATCCGTGGCGAGATAGATAAATCGGCTATGGCCGACCACATCTGGAGAGAGAACGGCGAGCATCTTCCTCTCTGGGAGGAAGTCCAGATTATTGACAGAGAATGATATTAGAAGCAGAGAAAAATCAAAGAGGCAGCTCACATCAAAATGTCGACTAAATGCATTAGCCAGACAAGTGCGGATTTCAACCCGATGTGGCTTCCACTTCTCAACAAACCTAAACCCGACAAAACAAAGACACAGAAATACCCAGGCCCTGCACTATAAGGATTACCCCCTTTAAACATAACTTCTGTTTAACCCATCACACTCGGATTTTACACCTGAAGAAGGCCGAAAAATGGATCGGCTGAAACAAATAACAAGGAGTTCAATCATCCAAAGAACCATTTGAATATTAATGACCCTTCTCAAAACTATAGAAAATAACTTTGTCATTTGATAAGTTTTTTTTAAGAAATCCTATGATTTACTCTAGAAATACATTACATATGATTTAGTAAAGAAATTCACAGAAAATCATCAGTTTTCCATTATACATCTTCTTGATAAGAACTACATAATTTGAGGTCATGTTCAAGCATGATATTATTAATCACCACTACTCACAACACTGGTTTATTGCTGGGTTTAGGTTATTCATGTGTTCTGAAATTTATATGTATCTATGTATCTATTCATGTACCCGGACTTCGCCCAGCACTAACCGTCCATAGTAGAAACTTGAAATTTTGCACACACACTCCCCTTCAATGAGTAGGGAAAACGTGTTTTTTTGTTTTTTGAAAATTTCCCCCTAAATAGGTTTTTAGAGGGTGGTTCAATATGCAATGTAAGTTTATGCTAAATTGGTCACTAGTTTGTGCCTGCTTGTTTTTTTCAAAATTCAGACCATTTTTTAGTGATCACAGCCCAACAAAAGGCGAGATAAGTAACTTATTCAGTGATCACCCCTTTTTCCAACATTTTAATTGATCACGCCCACACAACATATATGGGTGGTGGTGATTCATAATTTCCCTTGGAATGCTAGTATTACGTTTGATCAGTATTTTTTGACAAAATCTTTTATTTATATGAATTCATAGCATCATTATTCAGTCATCAAAGTATTTTCCCTGGCTTTCTATAACTTTACACCCCACTTCAGCTAAATCCTGTTGTTTGTGCTGCATCTTCCTTCAAAAGTTCTTTAAATTAATCAGTTTCCAGAGGATTAGATTGGATTGAAAGTTTTTAAGCCATTCTTTTTGGAAGGCTATAAAACATTCTATAAATCCTTGCATATTTTTTTTTTTTTTTTTTCAATATGAATAGAGACATATTGAAGAACACCTTGCCAATGAACTTAAAGTGTAAAGTATATAATGGATGCATAATACCAGCCATGACTTACAGATGCGAAACATGGAAATTGACAAAACAAACTGAGAACCAACTTAGAATCGCACAGAGTCATGGAAAGAGCAACTCTAGAAAAAGATCAACATAAATCAGAGGGAGGACTAGATATAGATATTATACAAATAATTAAGCAGCAAAAATGCAGATGGGCTGGTCACCTAGCAAGAAGAGATGATAATAGATGGAGCAAAAGACTAACTGATTGGTGCCCATGGGACAGGAAACGCAGCAGGAAAAGGCCAGACACAAGTTGGAGGGATGAGATAGAAAAGTTTGCCGGTAAGACGTGGCAGAGGTTAGCACAATCGCAGTCGTCATGGAAGGAGATGGAAAGGCTGTTGTCCAGTAGTAAACTTGTAATAGCTGCTGATGATGATATAATTACTAGACTTATTCCATTGGCAAAAACCTCTCTTAACAATGAATCAATGTTTTCTAAAAGGGGGTGCTAGTCCGAAAAAGTTGGCGAAACACTGATTTATGGGAACGCATTGTGTCAAATATAGTTTACATTTCTGTTAAATATGTGTAGTTTTGTGTTATTAGTAGCCATTTCTGTGATTGGCACTTTGTTTTTCTAACAGTCACCATTCTGAACGAATAAAAATAACTGTCTATGATATATACCCATTAGTTTGGTTTTTCAGGGGAGGTAACTCTGCGTTTTGTTAAAAGGGTTACTTTTAATTACCTACCTTTGTTTTACACAGCACATTAAAAAAATCTCTCTCTCTCTCTCTCTCTCTCTCTCTCTCTCTCTCTCTCTCTCTCTCTCTCTCTCTCTCTCTCTCTCTCTCTCTCACTTCTTAAAGAAAATACAACACTATTTCAACTTTAGGTCGAATATTTTCAAAGTCCCTTTAGAAAAGTCCATCTTTTGACCCAAATAATCAAATGTTAGAAGTGTTAAACTGTTTTGGGAATCACTAATAAGAAATTTAAACAAATATCTGAAGTCATTTCGGTTAACCATTATGTATTATCTGTACATTTAGAAATAATTTCATATACTTTTAGAGGAAAACAATAAACCAGTAAAAACTTCAACCATAAGTCTATGAAAATAAAATCAATAGAGCTAAGTTATTAACCAGACATGGAAAAAAATAACTTGTTGTCAGTCCAGTGCCACCAACAAGATACCTTGTCTTATGATAGTGTGTTATTCTTTCACAAGATGGCAAAACCTCACAAGAAAGTATAAAGTGGGTTCAGAAAATGCAAAATGGCGAGAGAGTAGATACAAATGTATTGAATGTAAGGTGGTCTTATGATCCATGTTTTAGATATTTCATACTCGTTTGAATTATTGAAATGTTTTATGTTAACTAATTTATGTGTTGATATGAGTTGTGTCCCCCCCCCCTGATGATTAGCTGTTTGGAACAAGTCAAGTAGATACGAACGCTAGGGGTTGGTCTTTGTTGTGTTTTATGGGGTTCCTTAATTCTGTTAGTGGTATTTGTTTAGCTAGTTCTATCCCCTTGTTTATTAAAGATATAGAGTGCCCTCTCTGGCACAAGGTTTGACGAAATTCTTCTAAGCGATTTTTTAAAGATTTTTGTCAGTGACAATCGTGCAGATTCTACGTGCTAAGGGATGAATTTTATACAGTTTTTGGGTGATGGCTTTTGAAGTGAAGATATTGTAGGGTGTCCTTGGGTTTGCAGGAAATGTCTGTAATGATTTTACCATTTTCATTTTTAATTAAGATGTCCAAAAAGGGAATTTATGGCACTGGGAGTGATTTGCATAGCATTTTAGAGTTGGGTTATTGACCAATACTAATATCAAGTACTTGAATGTCTCCAAAATGGCATTCAGAATCACTACGTCCTATCATTACAATCATCCTGTTGCCTACAACAGTGGCAGAGTGATAAGAGCGACAACCAAGACCGCACGTCCGAGCAGTACATCTAATTTGTGCCATTTTTAGTGCCTTACTGCATAATTCTCCGGCACAAACTCTGGCATTTCGACTTCAGTCATTTTATTTTAACACATTTATGCATATATTTGTACATTTTAGTTGATTTGTATGAAAATAAAACCATGTTACTTTCTATTTTCATAAATCTTTTATGAGAACATCTCGGCACAGGAGTTAGAAAATATACTTGGCTGCAAACAGGTTGAGTAAAGTAAAATTTGAGCCATAAGCCCATGGAATTAATTATATCTATTAATCTTTTAAGGCTTCATGTTTTAATTTTTCGTCTTACTTGTACCACGTCTTGTTTTCAATTCTTTTCCTTTTAAAAGTAGTCACAACTTTGGACGCTTCAGACACTGAGAGCGTTACGTACAAAGGTTAGTGTGGTGTTGTATCAAAAGAAGGTACTAATGTATAGAAAAAAACAAGGGAGATAACTCAGAATCAAGGGGGGTAACTCATAATGTTGTTTTGAAAACAGCAATGTTTCTCACTTAAAACCCTTTCCTCCCTAACAGCAATGTTTTGATTACTTCTCTGATGTGCCTGTGTGCCCTGAAACTAATTTAACAGCCTGTTACTGACCAAAAAAATACAATGGGCAGTAAATAAATTGCTATATCTCTTTTACTATTACTATTAATGTACACTTACTAAATTTTCAAGTTCAGTGAAATAAAACCTTGGAAAAGGTATTATTATCGATTTGATTGGAATTGTTATGATTTAAATTTGAGTATGATTTAAATTTTAAAGTATTTTTTAAATTTTTTTATCATTTAAAAAAAGGTTTTCGTTTATTTTCAATAATAATAAATTATCTATAAACTGCTTAGCGGTATCAGGCAAGCAATCAGTCCACGGTACATGTTTTTTAGTTCTTTTTTATCATTCTAGAAGCATTATCAGGGAGGAAAGAGTTAACTGATTTCTTGTTGGTTTTTCTTTTTTTTCAAATTCCACACGTAGCAAATTATTTTTATTGAAATAAACAGCAAATTTTTCTCGCTGGAGAAAACAGTCGTTTGTTAGTTTTTTTGTAAAATGTTTTACGCTCCCAAAGTATTTTATATGAAATAAAAAGCAGATTTCCTCACTTTCATAAGAATTTAGAGTTGTCCCGTTTTTCTTGATTTTTGAGTTGTCTCCCTTGTTTTTGTTTTTTTCCTTAGGGATGCTTATCTGCATTAGCACCTCTAAAGAACTTGTGACTTGGTTTTATTTTTTTTATTGTATACTCCATAATGATATACAGCACATCTTTCTCACTCTCTCCCGTTCTCACGTCTCCTCTCACTCTCGTTCTTACTCTCGTGGCCCCTAAGGGAGCTACTTGGGTATTCTCGTACGATCCCCCTTAGTCTATCTTCAGTATACTACAGTTAGTAAAAATAGTTTTGGTCTCAAACGCAAGACATACTGCTCATAAGTATTTGAACAAACACAAACTCTGTATATCCTTCCCATTTTTACATTCTTTCCATATATGTATTGGTCTGCAAGTCTTCCAGAGATTTCTAGGGCCATTGTTAAAACATCTGAACACACTTCAATTATATATTCTGCCAGAGTTTGTTTAAATACTTGTTTCAAATGGCTGACTCCAACTAGCAACAAAGTTGCAATCATTACAAACACTAATTTATGGCTATTCAACTAACTAGTATGGCAACTCTTCCAAATAGCAATGTTAGTTAGCCTTTACGATCTCCTTGAGCAAGATTTTAGCAGGATAAAAAAAATATTAGGTTCAATTCATTTAACAATTTAATTCAATATTTAAAAAACTTTTCCTGAAATTTATCATTAAGAATCATAAAAACATGCCTAAATGAATACCTAGTTGTGCTGATTGCAATAGAATTTAGTTCTTCTTGCATAAAGTTCATGTTTTCAAGTCTCAAAACCAAGTCATACATGCAAAACTTCAGTTCAAATACTTATGTAGTTGACATGCAAAAAAGAAAAAAGACCTTATCTTACCTTATAGTTTTCCACTGGTCAAAACCATCCAATGGTTTGGTTCCATTCAGAGACCCACCTGCTAAGCCAACCAATGTAGGGAACCAATCCGAGACATGAATCAGAGCCTTTGAGGTAACCCCTTTCTGTTTAAGAAGGTTGCTCGTTACAAATCCAACACCGTGAAGTCCTCCTTCCCACAGAGAACCTTTCCATCCTCGAAGGGGCCAGTTATTACCACCTTCTAAAATCTGACCACCATTGTCTGCAATAAACAGATATTTAAAAATATTATCATAGTTGTTTTTCTATTTTAAAGACTTGTAATAACAACATATTATGCTAATGGCTTAGCATAATAAATGTAAGTACGGAATATAGGAGCACCAAAATAAACATTTATCAGCTTAGATTCGTGTTCTTAAAATACAATACAAGTTTTCCTCCTTCTATTGCATCTTAATTTTTTCCTTCTTTTAGTAAAAAGAAATGTGGAAAATCTTCGACTAAATAAAAACAACAGATTAGTGAGTTGAAATTCAACAAGAAAATATTTAATGATTAACTTGAAAAGTCATGGAAGAGAGGCATGCAAATCATGTAGAAGTCAAAGAAGAGAGGCATGCAAATCATGTAGAAGTCAATGAAGAGAGGCATGCAAACAAACACAAAGAGGAGTTCAATCGTCCCAAGAACTATTTGAAAGATCAAGATATAATTCTTCTTTAAAAATCATTGGTTGATAACAATAAGTCATTTTTATAACAATTTTAGACAAGACATTTTTATCGTTTCATCAAAAGTAATTATGACAAACCTGTTGAAAAAACCAAGATGGTGTTATTCCAGAGTCCACGTTTCTTGAAGGCATCAGTTATATTTCCAACAGCCTCATCCATACATGCTGTCATTCCTGAAAAAGGGGAAAAAACACAAAAATATTTAGATTCTATGAATTGAGAGATGTATGCATGGCCCAAATTAATAAACACTTCTCTTATCAATAAAACATCTGTCATGTAGAAGGTATTTTTTCATTAATTTTTAAAGAGCTTTTCAAACTTATCTTTCAATTTTTGTTATTTTTCAATACATTTTGAGATATATTCCTCAGTCTTTCAAAAGTGTGATATTATTTATAACCTTAGATCACATATGGGCAAACACAGGCACGTGGGTCAGATTTTTTTTGTGGCCTGCAGCCAGTCTAGGTATTTATTTTCAATCTTATAATTTTTCTCAGAAAGTCAATTTTATAATTTATATTGTAAAATTACTATTGTTTTGGCTTCACAAATCAATAATATTATAATTTTAATTCATATGTTTGTCTAAAACAGATATTAAGTACCCTTTTTGTAATACAACATTTTTTAAGTGAATGTGTGGCCCGAATAAAGATGAAAAATGCCTTACATGGCCCGTTAGATCAAACAGGTTGCTCATGCCTGCCTTAGATCATAGCTGCCATCACTTCTACCAAAAGGTGGAGGCAAGGCATATATAAAGACAAACCCAAAGAGTTCACCTTCTTTTGGTAATGAAATACACTCAGGTTGTGTGTTTGTGTGTTCACACGTTTTGGTGAGATAGATTGGTACATGACCAAAATGCCATATCATGTTCCCAGGGCTAGAAAATAGGTCAAACGGCCAACCAAGTCAGAACAAAGAAAATGTGTGATTTCTAATCGGCCGGCAGTTTAGAGGAGTTAGATTCCAACACCCAGCAGGGTCAAACAAGCTAGGCTTGACTCCTCAGCCTTGTCAGGGTCAGGGAGGAGGAGGAAGAAACTTGATTTGAACTGCTATCATCACTGTTAGACATTCAGTAAAGTGACCACTCAATAGAATTTTTAACCGAAACAGAATTCAATGCCCCTTAGTGATCCGCAAACCGGTCCAGAATCGAAGCTATCAACAGGAATAAGACGAACCCATATTTTCAATTGAAAAT
>VCCN01004221.1:573886-599467 GCA_006491835.1 Architeuthis dux | reverse complement strand
AATGATGAATTGTAAATATATAAAAGTTTTGTATAAAATATATAAAATATACAAAACACTTAAAATTGTTGATTTGTCAAATGTCACTTCAATATATAAATGCTATTTTGTATTTGAAACAACTGTACATATTACATACATGCATTCATACAGAATATAAAATAAATAAAGTACCAAAATAAATTAATATCTATTTTTACTCTGCGATCCGCCATTGTAAAAAATTAGGAACATAAATTTTATCTGACACTTGAAAGCACATAGAGCCTCTTTCAGCTAATCGGAATCCATCTAAGAATTAGTTCTCCTACAGCCCCCCACCCCCGTCCATGTTGACAAATTCAAAGCAATGGTCAATTAATAAACATCTGACATTGCGGAGTGTATTGTCTGTATCCCTATGTCTCGTCGTCAAAGAAGGGAATTTGTTTCCTAGCACTGGCTACATAAGTTGTCTTTAGGCAGATAAGAACCCTCATTAACTTTTGAAAGAAAAAGTAATCTTATCGGCAGGCTAGCATCAGTTGTCTATTATCAATCCCCGAAAGGCAATAAATTATATTCTTATTTGATGATAACCCGTATCATTTAGTTCCTGAAGCTGGCGATCACCAAATGTAGATAAATTCCAAGTGATAAATAAAAATAATTATAAAAGCACAAGCCTAGTAATGGATCAAAAATTAATCTTATCAGAATCGTATCACAAGTCCTGTATTAGACAGCCCTGTGTTGATTTAACCAGAGCAATGTCTTTGTCCCTATCACTGAAGAAATGTAGTTGCATTTTGCTTTCACTTCTCGCTGTTTTATGGCTTTCACTTCCCACTGTTCTAAGTACATCTGAGGTAATTTTAATAAGTTTTTCAGTCTGACCCCAAAAAGGAGGGCAAATTCATGTCCGGCATGACCTCACGTCAGACGGAGGGCAGAGTACTTAAAATTTAGTTAGCTGACAACCACCACCACTGACCTATATTCAAGATTTTTTATTTATTTTGCATTAACTTCTTCCTCATTTTTCAGTATTAATCACCGCTTCTCACAACACTGGTTTATTGCTGGGTTTCGGTTATGTGTTATGACATTTATATGTATCTATGTATCCGGACTTTGCCAATCTCTAACCATTCATAGTAGAAACTTGAAATTTTGTACACACACTCCTCTCAATGAGTAGGGAAAATTTTCTTTTTGTTTTTTGAAAATTCTCCCCCAAATATGTTTTTAGAGGGGGGTTCAATATGCAATGTAAGTTTATGCTAAATTGGTCACTAGTGTGAGCCCGCATGTTTTTTGAAAATTCAGATCTTTTTAGTGATCACAGCCCAAGAAAAGGCGAGAGAAGTAACTTATTCATTGATCACCCCTTTTTCCAACATTTTAATTGATCATCCCCAACACAGAATATATGGGTGGTGGTGATTCATAATTTTCCTTGGAATGCTAGTCATCCTTATTGTGAATATTTATCTGTCATACAATGTATATACTGACAGTGATCTTTTAATGGTAACATAAATAAAAAAAATTTAAATAAGTTTGATAGAACATTTTTAGAACATTTTATTTTAGTATTCAAGCACACATCATAAAAATCATATTTACACAATATCTAGGGCGGTGGTGTAATAAACATCATAATTCTTCTTAAAATCATTTACATCTCTTGATAGCACTACATATTCCAGTAATCTATTCCAAAAGGTCCCACCATTCTATTGCTAAAAAAGAATTTTCTGATATTCAATCTACTTTTATTTGCTTCTACTGTATATGTGTGGCCTCTCAGTACCTTGTACCCCCTTCTAGTAAAAGATATACCTGTGTTTACTACTTCTAAACCATGCATAATCTTAAATATTTCTATTAAGTCTCCCTGCTCCCTCCTATTTTCTAACGATGTTAACCCTAACACTTTTAGCCTATCCTCATAAATCATACTTTTTAAACTTAGTTGCTCGTCTCTGGACTTTTTCTAAAAGATTTTTATCTCTCTCCAAGTATGGTGACCCGGCCTGTGCACAGTACTCGAGGTGTAGATGGACATAAATCTTATATACTATAACGAACGAGTCCTTGTCTATATATGAAAATGTATGCTTAATCGGTCCTAGTACCCTGTTCGCCCTAACAACAGCACTGGCAATATATTTGAAGAATGATAGTTTATCAGTTACTATGATACCAAGATCCTTTTCATCATTTACGATATCTAGTATATTTCCGTTCATTTTGTTATTATAAACAACTTCCACACTGTTTATTAAATAAAATAAATCTATAGTGAATTTTATGATTAGAGTAAATTAGGCTTATGAAAACAAGGTGGAATGACTTAAATCTAATTGATTCACTTATTTATAGTTTAAACAATGTTAAAGTTTGCAAAGCAAATTTTTTAAATATTTATGTGAAATATTTACATTATACATAAAATATGTGATATATAAAATTCTTTTGAAAATGTAATCAGATTATATTAATATAGACTGAGTGATCTGCATTACTGTGAAAATTAATTCAGTTACCTCTCTTCTGCCCTTCAATATAAAAAAGAGAAAACAAAATGAAATTAAAATTAAATTGAATTTTTCAATGTTTGTTGTTTGGTGGGATTTATATAAGAAATATTTTATAGAAGTTATAAAACTATTAGAATTGATCTGTTAATACAAGTAGGGTTCGCCATGTGAATAAGAAGTCATGACCACTATATCACAAACTGGTACTCTAGATACATTCTACTTCCCTTTTCTTTTAATCAGCCTTTTAAGGTCTGTTGTTGGACATAGTCCTTTTTTGAATAAGTGTAAGACATGGGGGGGGGGCTTACCCTGCCATGCTGCCCCATGACTTGTTGGCCGCAGTGTGAGAGATGGGCATTAGTATGAACTGAACGCAATTGTCTTAGACAGTGTTTGAACACGGTTCATTGATACCATTTTCTGTGCTGTTAACCACTCAGGCACCTCGCACTTCCTTTAATTAATTTATTTTATAAATGCTTCATCTCCTCTTTTCTTTCTGTATGAGTAAACAGTTTTATTTGCAAAAGCAATAAAAGCTTTCTGGGTGTGTTTGTGTCTGTCATAACAATTGTGTTGATAATTCATTTAACCATGATGTAAAAAAAAGTCAAATGTTTATAGAAATTTGTAAAAGTCTTTACCGCTTGTGTTTACGGTGGTGCAATTGGTTAAGACAGTTATATAACTTATAACTCAATGTAACAGACCTACCGAGCCCCGCATTTTGAAGCCAAGTGCTGTCTCCCCCCACCCCATATAATGAATTGTGTACGAAACGCCCGCATTGAAAAAAATATGCCTGTAAAAGTATTTTTCCCTCCTATTTGCAGACCTACCAAGTCTCCTGCATTTTGTTGATTATCTTGGTTTAAAATTATGTTAAGATAGGTTTTCAATACACTGAAATAGCTGTTTTAGAGCTTCTCGAATTGAACATTTTCTTGGGTGCATTTTTTTAGGAAATCTCCACCCTGAGAATTTCTAAACCTTGGTAGGTCTGATGTAAGTGAGTTTGATCTTCACTGGACTTTTTCTAATTTTTGGACTTGTGACCAGGAACTATGAGAGGGAGGTACATCAAGGGTTCTCAATGCCATTAATGACTTCAGAGGCCAGAGGAAATTTTGCACCCCTTCACAACAGCACCCGGGGAAACTGCCCCCCTTTTGCTATGTTTCTGTGTGCATCCGGTGCATTGCACAGGGTCTGGAGGGCTAATGGGGGCTTGAGAGTTTCTTGGGTGGAGCTGAGTATCTATAGGTTGACTATCGTTTACAGGCGAGTGTATATACCAGGCATGGGCAACCTTTTTTCGAGCAGCGGGCCGCATGAGATATTGCTAATAATAAACTGGGCCAAAAATTCACTGTCAGAATAATTTTTTAAATGTTAGGAACTTTTTTGTTAACAACATAGCTTGCATGCACCATTTCGTTGAGCTCTGTTTGCCTTTTAGAAAAAAGAGTATTTAGGCTACCAATCTGTTTCTTTAGTGTTTCAATTTTAAGCTTTCTGATATCTCCTTTAAATTTATCAGACCTGGAATGTTTAGTCATGTAATGACACTTAACGTAACATTCTTTAAATGCGGATTGGGATTCAGAACATATTAGACATTGGTCTTCAACAAAGAAGTAATCATCTGTCCACTCATTCTGGAATTTTATCATTTCTTCAAGAAAAGTTCCATAAACATACATAACAGAATAGAAGAATGAATAACTGCAATTATTAAGGTTCACTTTTTCTTAGATGACCTTTTAATAAAACATTATTTTCCTCATGGAATTAAGCGTGCCATTCAAAAAGGCAAAAGAGCCGCATGCGGCTCATGGGCCGTAGTTTGTCCATGACTGGTATATACTATGGTGTGCTAAAAGGGTTATAGCAGGTGAAAACAGGATGGCTAAAGAATGATGGTGTTTGTGTGTGTGTGGGAAAAACAGCTTTGCACCACCTTATAAAATCCCTCTCGGAGGCCCTTCTTGTGACAATCTAAGCCAGTGGTTCCCAACCTATTCAAATCATTCCCCACTTTTGTCAATAAGATTACTAGTATTCCACCCCTTCCATTTATTAAGTTGCAACAAAGAATAATTTCAAATAATAACTTTATTTTACGTATAATTAGACAGCTTCATACTAAGAATTAGTTTAATTCTATAATTGTACAGCTGCTGTGTATTTGTTACTCAAAGAAAGCAAGTGAAAATAATTAGAACACATCATTTGAAATTCAAATTTATTACCAAAACAATTTAAATTCTGCTCTCATAACTAATATACACATCAATGTGATCTCTGTTTTTGTTTTTTTGTTACTAGTTCTTCAATTTGTGGATCCATTAGTGAGAGAGCATATCTTAAATCATTCTCAACCTGGAGCCTATTTTGAGCATTCGACTTGATAGATAGAAGTGCAGAAAAGTTTTTGCCTAATAGCCTTATTCTCCCTTGGACTACCCAAATTCCCAACATGGGAGGAGGAATTCCCCCTGGTTGGGAACCACTGTTCTAAGCTAAGATTACTTCAAATCTTTAGCAAAGCTGTACAAAATTATCTTGGACATTTATTATGAGTTGCAGTTGTATTTAAAAGCCAAAATCATTTGATGCTTATTTTTACCCTAGAATTAAAAGGGATCAAATAAAGTTTCAAATAAAAGTTATAATATTGAGACATCTATTTTCAAGAAAACAGAACAATACATTAGGATGTAACTATATTTTGTATATCATGTAACCAATGACTTTTGACAGCATACGTGTTGGGGGTGATCAATTAAAAAACTGGAAAAAGGTGTGATCAATGAATAAGTTACTTCTCTCACCTTTTGTTGGGTAGTGATCACTAATAATGTCTGAATTTTCAGAAAAAAACGTGTGAATGCTGCTGGACACACTCTAAAGGATCAATTTAGCATGAACTTACATTGCAAATTGAACCTCCCACTAAAAACCTACTTATGGGGGAATTTTCAAAAAACAAAGAAAAAGTTTTTACTAGACATAATAAGGAATAAATGTTAAAATTTTCAGCCCTCTAACTCCATTTGTGCAGCCTGTATGCATGATACATACATAAATACATACATACAGTATCGCCCATAAATAAGTATACCCCTATCAATAGAAAAATTTGTTAATAGAAAGTTAATTGTGTTCTAAACCAAACATAGCAGGATTTTATTATTTCTAGTGGAATTGAAACTGAATTGAAACTCTGTTGCCAAAAATATTTTTCTTGGTGTTGTACTCATCTCTGGGAGGCAACAGAGTTTCAATGCTGTAGAGTTTGGTCATAAATAATACCTGATAATATCTGTTGTTATTGTGTAATGTTCCATTAGAAATAATAAAATCCTGTTATATTTGGTTTAGAAGAAAATTAACATTCTATAACATAGTGGTAGGAGTGTACTTATTTATGGGCGTACTGTACATAGCCGACCACCCAGACCAACTTAAAAACTGAAGAAACCTATGTTGACAGTTTTGGTTGATAGTTTCTAACCTCAACAATGAAAGATATTAGTAAATAGAAGTTTGTGACTTTTTATAGTAAGTTCTTTTGGTAATCCACTATTGATATTTCTTCAGAGATTAACAATATTAGCGTTAATTGAAGATTAACCGGCTTTTAAAAGAACCTAAGAACATATAAACTTTGATGAAATTCAAATAAAAACACCCATTTATGATCATGTGACTGGCCTTTTATGAAGCAAATATAAAATGGAAACTAAATGGTAGAAGATATTTTCTATAGTTTTGAGAAGGGTCATTAATATTCAAATGGTTCTTCATCTTCCTCTCTGGGCGGAAGTCCAGATTATTGACAGAGAATGATGTTGAAAGCAGTGAAAAATCAAAGAGGCAGCTCACATCAAAATGTCGACTAAATGCATTAGCCAGACAAGTGCGGATTTCAACTTGATGTGGCTTCCATTTTTCAACAAATCTAAACCCGACAAGACAAAGACAAAGAAACACCCAGGCCATGTGCTATAAGGGTTACCCCCCTTTAAAAATAACTTCTGTTTAACCCATCACACTCGGATTTAACACCTGAAGAAGGCCGAAGAATGGATTGTCTGAAACGTCGTGTTTACAACACAGATAACAAGAAGAAGTTCAATCATCCGAATAATCATTTGAATAAATGGTAGAAGTTGTATTTTTAAAACTTGTATCCATAGTTTTTCTGATGAAAAAAGTTCTCAATCCTTATTATAATGGAGCTAAGGTAAGTATGTATAACCAAAACTGCTGTTGATATGTGATGTCTGCTGTAGATATGTGGTGGCTACTGCTGATATATAATGAAACCGGATGTTTTGCCAACGAACGTTTCGTCTACATGAATGGATGTTTTGTCAAAAATCTTTTTGTCAGATATTTTTATTTTTTAAAATTATTAATTAGCTGACATACATTATGTCAAACTAAGATTTGGGTTTACTTACGAATCTGCATATTTATTGTCTCTAAATATTTATATTTCATATTGCAAAAAAAAGAGAACAACTTAATCATATGTTGATTTAAAGTAAATTTTATCCCTTTTCATTTTAGATTTTACTTTTGAATCTGCATATTTATTTTCTTAAAATACTTATATTTCATATTGCAAAAAGAATTAAATTTAATCGTATTTATTAGAATTAAAAACTGAAATTTTAATTTTATTTAAAACTAACCTGTCAATAGGACAGGATTCAGCTAGTTTTAATATATATATATATAAATATTATCATCAAATATTGACAAACTTGATGAAAGATTATTTGTGTAAAAGGAATAATAGTTTGATAATTCCTTAAATGCATTAAATACTGGCTGAATACTTTTGAGTTGTTTAACAAGTACACAATATTATGAATAATATACATTTTTGTTAAATATAGGGTACAAGTTAAGTAATGTGGTCCCTTAAAAAAGTGCAGTCCCTTCTACAGAGCTAGTAGTGATGCTTTATTTTCACATTCCATACTCCAATGACTGTGGTCTCGAATTACAAACAGTAATTATTAATTTATTTTTAAAAAGTTGAAGGTGTTACAATGAAAATGAATTCCAATGAGTAATTATTAATTTATTTTAAAACAATTGAAGGTGTTACGATGAAAATGAATTCCAATGAGTAATTATTAATTTATTTTAAAACAATTGAAAGTGTTACTATGAAAATGAATTCCGAGGAATAATTATTAATTTATTTTAAAACAATTGAAGGTGTTACAATGAAAATGAATTCTGAGGAATAATTATTAATTTATTTTAAAACCATTGAAGGTGTTACAATAAAAATGAATTCCAAGGAGTAATTATTAATTTATTTTAAAACAACTGGTGTTACAATGAAAATGAATTCCAAGGAGTAATTATTAATTTATTTTAAATCAATTTAAGATATTACAATAAGAATGAGTTCCAAGGAGTAATTATCAATCTATTTTAATAATACAATTCAAGGCATTGGTATATCATACCATTGAGAAATGTGCCACATGGTCAAAATATTGTCGACATTCCTGTTGTACCACGTTAGGGTTAGAGTAAGGGTAGGTAATTAATTCAGGACCACAGTCATCGGAGTATGAGATTCGAAAATAAAGCAATACTTCTAGCTCTGTAGGAGGGACCGCGCTTCTTAACTTGTACTAAATATATTTTCTTTTATTATTCGAATTTTATTCAATTCCACAACAAAACAATGTATTAAGTGGCGAGTACAACTAAAATGGTTTAGCTCAACACAACAAAGCTTTTTATTTTATCACGGCAGCCTTTTTTTTTATATAAAAATCAAATCAATTCTGAAGTGAAAAAAATGGAAAAAAATTTTTTTAAATAATTTCTAATGAAAAGAAATATTTAAATTTTGTCTTTATTTTTTAAATTTAATTTCTTAAAAATTAATATTTAGAAAAAACTCTACAGACCCTTGAGAAGTAAAAGTAAAATAAACAGAAAAGTCAGTAGTCAAGTTTAAAGACATTAAAGGTGAGAATAATAAAAGATTAGAGATAGGATTAGAGGGATTCAGAATCACCGAATATCCTTTTTCTTAATTACGAAAACAAAATATAATATCAATGGTTTTATCAGTTTTAATATCTGTATCATCAAAACGATTAACGACAGTGTGTGTAAACAAAGCCATCAGAGTTTAAGGTAACACACAGTATTGCCAAATTTACTTTTAAATTTACATCTAAAATTGAGTCAAAAAACATCTAAAAACACCTTGAAACATCTAGATTCTCCAGATACATATCTAAAATCTAGGTAATATATTACATATTAGTAAATTAAATGTGACTTTAATCGTCAGCATTTACTTTATTAAAAAAATGACTTACTTAATAAGGAATATTACTTATTTTATTACTATGAATTAAATTTTTAAAAATTATTTATTTTATTAAAGATCATCTAGATAGCAATTTCTGACATCTATATGCAACCAAAAACATCTAGATTTAGATGAAAAACATCTAGATTGGCAACACTGGTAACACTAAACACGCGAAAAAGATCCTGGCCCAGTGCGAAAAGTGTGCCGTCGTCATTTCAAATAATGATCGCTCCCTTTTGGCGTCAGCAACCTGTATCCTACCATGGATGCCATAGCTGATGGTTAGCTGACTTCAGTGCGAAGTTTCGCAGGATTTCCAGCCTCTGGAAAATGAGCACTGCTCCTCAAGTCCTCAGGTAAATCTTTTAGTTTCCAACATTCGGCATTTTAGTCCCCAATTGTTTCCGGATCCCCGGTTTTGGCACAAACAAGCAACTTCAGTTCGCTGTTCAAAACTTCGCAAAACATGTACGATATGGACAATATATGGGGGATCGGTTTACGTTGCTGATAAGACTCGCAACTGATCCCCCATTTTCTGACCGCTGCCTCGTACCGAGTATTTTTCAACCCTGTTTTCCTTTCTTGTCTGTCCGTTTTTCACACGCATATATACATATATTTGCAGCAATATTTTAACTCTAAGAGTCTGGATTAGGTCTAATCTTGTCTAATTCGACAGCATTATCTTTCTTTTAATCGCTTTGTTGCCTATAGATCTATACACCTACGTCCAAATAAATAAATCTGGATAAAAATTCAAGGTGGAAAACTAGTTTTGAAACTGTCCAAGCCTTTGGCAAATATGGCGGCGGGTGACGGGTATTCATGTATTTGTGATTTTTAATAATAACAATTCTAGTCTTTCTTAATGTTTATCTATTATATAATATTTTATTTTATTGCTTTGTCTTTCTCCTCGAACTGATGGGCGACTTTTATTCTTTTATGTGGAACGATCCGAATGTTTTCATGCTTTAAAAAATCGAATCTTTCATATATTTTTATATCTTTCGGACTTGAGTCAACTTTTTGCTTATGGTGTGTATTTTGCATGAGTTTTCTTTGCTTTTTAACACCGTGTTTACATCATAATTATTTAGGAATAGGTAACTTTAGAGATATTCACTTTAATGTATTTAAAGTATATTTAGATATCTACAATAATAATCCTACTATGGTAGTAGTGGTGGTTGTTTTACATTGAAAAACGTGTTTGTCTGCTTCTCTTCTTAGTTGTTCATAAAGTCAGAATTGATTTGACTCTAATTTCATTTTCTAAGCTAATCCCCCATAATTTGTTTGTATTTACTAATTAATAACTTATTTTTGATGGACAACTTGTAGGGAAATGCGTATATTTTTTGTTTGTGTTGGTAAATTAGACTCTAGTAATACAAGAATATGCATAAGTTTAGTACTTTTAAGTTGGTTGAATGACTAAATACAGTTATTTTTTCTATTGCGCAAGTTCGTATTTTTTAAAACTGTATATAAATAAACATTGTATATTTATAATATATTTGGGTATTATTTGTTAAATTAAGCTGTTGCTGAGACAGTCAGAGTTGTAGGTTATAAAACATTTTTAAAAAGGAAAGCATTTTAATATTACCACTTGTAGTAGGGACCGTTCATTATTAGTTAGGTTAACTCAGGTAGTATCATTTCTTAGTCGTATTTTTGTTTTAGATTTTATTTAAAAATAAAAATAGACCAAAGCTCAGTTTTCTCCCCTAAAAAATGAACAAAATGTCTCTACTGCTTTTATTGAATATTGTGTGACCATAAAATCAGGGGTCAAATTTTGGTCGTTTATACAATATAAAATAACCCCTCATTTTGTGGACGTTTTATTCATATCATGTGGAATTCTTTTCTATTCTCTAAGTAAATAAACATAATTGATAATAATGCCAATTTCACATTCGCTCCACTAAATACAATTTTCAAGAAGACAAATATTTATAAATCTTATTTTTTAAAGATTTTCCCCCAACTCTTGCTTATTTAAAAATAAAAAAATAATGCATTTTAAGATCTTGCTTATGTCATACATGACACCACGCTCAACTGCTACTTATGATGATGATGATGGGATATTCGTTTATTAAATAAATACGCAATCGCACAAATTACACTGTTGTAATCTGGTTTCTCCACAGTTTTGTGATCCCCTATGAGGCTAGAGAAAGCAATCTGACATTAGTGTTAATAAATGCACATCAGACTTTATTTCTGCATGTCATCCATGACCCTCTCTCATATTGGTGATAAACAAAAATTATAACGATCCACACACACACACACACACACACACCTACCCAGTGCATCTGCATTTATTACTATTGAAGACATTTTATTTCAAATGTGTCCTCATCTTTTTAATCATTTTATTAATATTTTAAATCCAGCAATCTACTTAAATCTCTAACGTGTTCTATAAATAATATTCAGTTGTTCCGAGTACGACAATAAATCACATGCGTAGTTATCTTCATTGACCCATTTTTCTTAATACCGATGTCCAGTGGCATCATAAAAATCTTTTATATTAAAATAAAGAAAATGGGTTTGTATAGAAAGAAAATGTAGTTTAATATAAAAATTTACGATGCAGAAAATGAGATTAATAATTCTTATTTACTTTTTTTTGTTGTTCATAATAATTCGAGCTATTTTTCTTTTTTGTTCTTTTTTCTTTTTCACGACCAAACAGGACCTTTCTAATCTCTAGTGTTACACTTGCATAATTATTAACAATCATGCTTTTCTCCCCACTGTATGCTTACTATAAAGTCTCCTGCATGTCATTGTCATTTTTAATAATATTTATTTATTTTTTAAAAATTATTTTCTCTCTGTCGTTTATCCATATGCCATCATTTTCAAATAAAGAAATCAGTGTTTAGATCAGGATTTTTTTTTGACATGTGTTATCTTCCGTACATTCATGTGTGGTTTGAATTTATTGTATTCGTATCTTGGTGATTGAATTTTTAATTTGCAATCTCTCTATCTTATCGGATCTCTACTTCGATAGACAATTATACATTCAAAAACATTTGTATTCGTGAAAAGAAGAAAAACAGATGGAAAAAAAATGATGAATCATTCACATTCAGTGAAGTATATATACAATTTCCTCTTTCCTTGAAAATCCTTTAGTGCTAACCTTTCTCAGTTCAGTTTGTTTCGTCACATCAAAGGCATTTTATTAATAGCACGGTCTTTTCTAACCGTTGTTTATTGCATAAAAAAAAAAGTATATTTATTTTGTCTGAAACAAATAGGCTCGTTTCTTTTTTGTTATCCCCCCCCCCGACGATATCAAGCCCCCCTTCTGGTGCAACTTCTTTTCTTCTTCCCCTTCTCTTTCTACTACAAAGTTTCACAGGTATTTCTGCTTCGGCTGATATGTGTGTGTATGATGCACTTTAACTGCAAGATGAACAAAGGGAGCCGTACGAGCACTCACATTTTTATCAGTCTTCCGTTCATGGTTCCCAGTATCAGTTTTCCCCCCGACTAATCAAATCGATCATTTTAATGCGTTATATACAAATAATTAATGATTTGAAACTACTAGTTGATTTGTTTGCCTAAGTAGCTGTTGGTGAGCGGGTGGTTAACGTAAATAAATAGACACTTCACCCCATGCGACGGAATGTTTATTGTTTATTACTCCCTGACGATATCTTTCAAACTTATTACATCAGATCAGAAAAGTACGTATTACCAAATCTTGTGAACAATCACCGAAGTATACCTCCATCCGAATTTACACTAGGATCACCATAAAGCCTTTTAAGCACCTTCCAAATGTGTGGAGAGAAAATCGCTATTTCAAATTGCGTTTTAAATTTATTGTTATTTAATATTTCAATACCATCGGAAAAAAACTTTTGTTGATATACTGGCTTTATTAGTTTGGCCTTGGATTTTTTGTTTTATTGAAAGTTTTTGAGCTAGGGTTTCAAGGTTACGTCGGTGTGTTTTTATTTGTTACTACTACTTAGAACCGACATATTATTTGCATAGGAAATGTTACTATTGTGAATCATTTTCCAAGACCTACGAAGAAGCGTTGTTAAGGGTTCTGAAGGTCTTTTCAACAACTTTGACGTATGTACTTTTATTTACGGGTAGTTTTAATTAGGCTTTTTTACCCCCTGAAAATTGTTTAGACTCAGATTCTATTCTAAAACAATATTTGGAAATGATTAATTGGCACAACGTAGGGAAAGTGGTCCCGATTGTAAAGTTTCACATTCTCGATATTAAAAACGATGCACAAATAAAAAAAAAAAAAGAAATAAGAATTCATGAAAGAAAAACAGATGTAAATACATAAAATATATTGTTATTGCTTTGAATAAATTAAATTTTTAATTGTGCGCCGTTTTTAACATTGAGTTTGTGATGGTGTGAAACTTTACAATCGGGACCGCTTTCCCTAGATTGTACCGATTAATTATGTGTTGACCAGAGTACTCACATTATTACCCTCTCCAAGTAAAAAGAATGTCATGGAGTTTACTGACAATCAGGTTTTTAATGTGTGTGTGTGTGTGTGTGTGATTGCGAGCAGGCATGAGAAATGTTTCACTTTAATGACCTAATAAATTCCAATGTTTTATGTAAATAATGTTACAAATCTTTAAAATGTGAAACAAAAACTATTAAAAGCCTTAACTACATACTTTTGACAGGTATCACAAAAAAAATTGAAAATGTATATTACATAATTTTGTTTAAAAAAAATTGAAAATGTATGTTACATAATTTTGTTTTTAAAACGAATGTCATTTCATCATGTGTTTGTAAAATATATTACTACTTTTTAAATTGAAATAAAAGGATTGAAATATATTCTTAATATTGAAATCCTTCAATTTTTTTTGTTTTCATTATCAACCAATAAGAGATGGTCGTCACAAGACCCTTGTGTTTTTGTTCACCTTTAAACTCAAATTTTACTTTTTGAATCTGTAGATGGTTGAATTTATCAATTGTATCAAGTAATATTTTACAAAACAAAAAATAAACATAAGTTATTCTTTTCTAAGTGTGTATTATTATTATTGGATTGTGCAAGTGTTCAGTTTACACTGTAGTCAAAATTTAATTTAATCAAAACAAGGACGAAATGTAGAATACAGACCCCTTTAACTACATAAAAGAATATTGTGAAGAAATAATATAACAGTCTTTGTTTTGATTAAATATTTTGATTGATCTGAAAATTTGTGCTTTTGACTTGAATCAATTTTGGGGTTTGGATTCTACATTTGATCCGAATTACTTTTTCCAGTGTGATTTAAAAATGTTTCAATAAAAATGGTCTTCATGATTTTTATAGATTATCACTGAATAGTTATTTTTGAATCATGTCAACCTACTTCCAAATTCCAATTCAGAAGAGCTAAGAACAAGATGTATTGTTTTAGTTTAGTTTATTTTTAAACTATCTATTTTAGTCATTTTATCCTACTTCCTGATTAGCTTTGGCATGAAGATCATCTAAGATTTATTTATTTTTCTGTCTGTTTTCTTTTATTAGCACAGTTTGAATACTTATAGTAGAACAGCTGTTACGCTAAGAAGAGCCATGGGAAGGACTGTGCTTCTTGGGTAGATTAAAATGTGCAAATTACTTCTTATAAAAACAATAGTAAAACTTGCAGGACAACCTTTTAGTTTATTTTCACCTAGGCAGCTGTTAGTCTATACTGGATTGAAGAATGATTGTGATTATTTATATGATGATTGGAGATATAGTCCATTAATCCTAGGTCAGTGTTTTATGAACATTTAATTTGTTGTGATCTGAAATACTGTAGTACTCTATATTTACTTGACTGTATGCTAAATATATATCCTTACTATGCTGGCGCAAGTGTGAAGGGGCGCAAAGTCTACAATGTATTTAAAAAAGAATAAAAAGAAAAGTCACGGAACAAGTCACAATGGAGCATTACTCTAAGCTACCTAAAAAAATGTAATAGGAAGAAAAGTCACAACTTTGATTTTCTGGGTAGGAAAAAAGTCATAGGAAAAAAGATTTGTTTAGTAAAATAAGTAATATTAGTTATAGTGTGACTTTATTTTAGGCCTAAGTTGGTATTTAATTCTTCATGTTATTGTCATTAAGTGGGTAATGAGTCACAAAATAAATCAAAACATTTTGGGGGGGGTAAAATTATTT
This sequence comes from Architeuthis dux, assembly GCA_006491835.1. NCBI lineage: Eukaryota > Metazoa > Mollusca > Cephalopoda > Oegopsida > Architeuthidae > Architeuthis > Architeuthis dux. Next base: position 584,367 of record VCCN01004221.1, on the reverse strand, counting down.
TTGTCCCCACACGCTGAGAACCTTAGACAGACTCACTTAAAAACTGAAGACAGTTTTGGTTGACGGATCTAATAAATCTTAAGTTATTTTAATACTAGGTCACAATTGTAGAGCATCCAGTAAGGATAGAACTTCTTAACAATGGCTTTTGAGATTCTGTTGCAACATGATTGATGCTGAAAGGAAAGCAAAAAGGAACAAAGATTGTACCTTTGCAAGGTTAAGCCCCCCCCCCCCATATGTTCATATCATTATATATAAATAAAAAATATTATTATCATGTTGGATTGATATGAAACTTGGTCCAGGCGTTCGGGTGAACCTTTCTCATTTTCACCCTCCGCCTCTGGCTGCTACTACTACTACCACAACTAGAGATCAACCAATCGTTCGGCCAATTAATCTGACCGATATTTGACATTATGAGATAATTGATTAAAATTAAAACTGAAAGTGGTGGTGGGGTGTGTAATTTTTCATGAATTCAGCTTGGCAAGATCAAAGAGTTGACTGTCTGCTGGTTGTCACTGGAAGCAAAGCAAAGAAAATAAAATAAAGGGTAAACATTGAAGTGTTTATAACTAATGTATGCACTTCATAACTTTTTCATTTCCCAAACAGAGACAATGCACATTTTTATGTGTTCAAGTGAATAATACATTATTTTAGATGTAAAAAAAAAAAAAAAAACATATCAGCATCGGCCCAAATCCATATCGGTTGACCACAAACCACAACTAGTAATGCTAAATATCAATTTTCCCAGCCGTGTCATGTTGCATTGACATAAAACTTGGTCCAGACCTTTGGGTGAAGCATCCTCATCTTCCTCCTGCTACCATTACCATGGATGGTGAACGCATCGTTGAACATGGTTCTTGTTTATTAATACTGCATTTTCTTGTAATGTCGAACCATGATTGTTTCTGATTCTAATCTTTATTTGTGCACTTGATATTTAAACAACAACCCTTAAACACAAAACAGTTTTTCAAACATTTACTGTATGTCGTCTACTTAGATGTCATATTGCATTGTGCAGGGAAGGCAGTTATAGAGAAATATCCGAACACGGGTATGAAATATTCCTATAGAATTCCTAATCACTGTTCTAGTCGAGAACAACGTTCAATCCATGGTCTTACTGGCACTGAACGATTACGAATGCTTCTGTATGCCGATGACATCGTCTTGTTATGTACAAATCTCCATGAATTGGAAGATATTGTAAGAATATATGATGAAACCTATACCGGGTATGGATTGATGATTTCAACAGATAAAACTGAGATATTGGCTATGAGGAAATATGATGATGACTGTAGAAGTTAAATAATCTAATAGAAACACTGAAGAAGTAGCATCAAGACCTACGTTAATCTCAATAAGAAACACTCCTTTAAAGAATGTCCGAAAGTTTAGATATCTAGGGGATATTATCACAAATTATACAAATTTTAAATCTGTGTATAATGAAAAATCAGGTGATAAACATACAGCAAGTGATACTAATGCAGAAAATTATCAAACATCAAGTAATCATGAAAATTATCTGACATCTAGAATATCGGCTTTGCAGAAATGGAACAAATTAAAACACATCCTGATTGATCAAAGAATAAAGATGTCAACAAAAATAACATTTTTAGAGGTATGTGTTCGATCCCGACTGCTATATAGTTTACAAACATGGGATATAAAAAGCTTAAATTAGTGAGTGTGTGGCATGGATTCTTGTGAAAGATGGCTATAAAAGAAAAAACGTTCCTAAACACAATCAGAAAGGAGTAGAAGCTGCTACCAAGGTAATTGGCGAAGTAGATTGGTCCTTTAAATATTCAAACAAAGACCTACGAACCATAACAAAAACAATGCCAATATCTGATTTTTGTGAAGTACAATATTTAAAATGTATAGCCCATGTAACAAGACTACCTAATTTTTCCATTCAGAAACAATTGCTATTTTCCAATGAAAGAAAATAATTCTCTCGAAATTCATGGCTAAAGATTGAGACAATTTTAGGTTTATCTATCATGCAGATACAGAGGAAAATGAGAAATAAATGTTCATGTTTTTGATATGCCAATGTTATCAGCATATGTAAAGACACTCTAAAGGCACAGTGTCTAAATGATGATGATGATGATGACTAGAAATATTTTCTAATGGTTTTGAGAAGGGTCATTAATATTCAAATGGTTCTTCGGACGACTGAACTCCTTCTTGTTATTCGTGTTGTAAACACAACGTTTCGGCCGCTCCTTTCTTCAGGTGTAAAATCTGAGTGTGATGGGTTAAACAGAAGTTATGTTTAAAGGGGATAACCTTCATATTCCTTGAGTAATTTCTAATTTCACATTCTGACATTAACTAAATTATTACATCTATTGCAGAATAAATGTATGTTATTTTGGAATCTTCCGGATTCTAAAAATGATTTCTTTATGATGATAATCTTTATCTTTTTCATTTTAAAGATTACTTGTTGCCACTTCTCTGTGACTCTTCAGTCACTTGCAAAGTCTTCATAGTTAATTTCCTTGTTTTGGTTTACCTAAATGTCTAGTACATTCATGGTAAAGTAAAGCAATTTGGAATACTTTGGACAGAATGCATTGTTTACCTTAGCCAACGAAGTAGGAGAGGTATATGTATTTGGTCGCATCTTTCCGTCTGTCTGTTTGTCCTGACGATATCTCCCAAAATAATGAATGGCATTTTGTGGTAGGGTGCGCAATGGAGTAAGGAAAGTCTGGTCAAAAGTTGGTGGGGTGGGGTCCAGGAATTAGTTTTTGATTGAGAATCTTTGGGGGGTATTTAAAAGATTTTTTAATACATTTATGTACACACTCATGTCTGTCCACATGATATCTCCAGAAGTTTTCAATGGATTTCTATGAGACTTTGGGAAAGGGGGGTTTATAGGCCACAGAAGAAGTGATTCAATTTTGGAGCGGATCCATGCACAATTACCCCACCCACACACACATCTTAGTTATGTGCATACCACATAATATTGCCAAAAGTTCATGTCCGTCCACGCAATATTGCCAAAATTTCTGTATTAAATTTTGTAGAGGGTGGTCTATGTGCTACGGAAGAAGTGATTACATTTTTGTGGGTTGATCCATGTACCATTACTTCCCCCTGAGAATGGCATTGGCAGAGGTATATGCTCTCTGAGTGCTTTCTAGTTTTTAACTGTTTATTTATTCTTCTTCCTAGCTAAAAATTAAAAAGTATCTTACTGTTTGGTGGTTCATTAGATTACTATAGCTCCATTGTGGAACAGATTGTCATTCATACAGTGCATCATGCCACCCTGTGGTGAGGGTGTCGCTCGTACAGTGCATAGTACCATCCTGTGGTGAGGGTGTCGCTCCCTGTGGTAAAGGCATTGGAATTGACAAAATTGTAGCAGATTGAAACAACAATAACATACCAATAAAAAGATTTAGTTTGAAGTATCTTAAAAGTTACGAAATGTGAGTAACAAAACCTGTTGAAGGCTGGAGAGTTTATCAGTTGAAACATTATAAAACTGCTAAAAGTGAGGCTGTTGGTTTGAAAATAGAAGAAAAAAACACTTGCATCTTTTAATTATTTTGGACACAGTTTGCATGACTTTCATCAATAGAAAAATACACGCTGTAATAGGTATAGATGTTTTTTTGTTTTTTTTGTTTTCTTTCTCTGGATACCTGCATTTCTAACAATCTCATTCGCCTGATATACTCCTGTTATGGATAATTTTACTTGATATCATTGTCCTTTTTTCTACTTAAAGTCTATATAGTGAGTGCAAAAGTATCCGATACATTTCAAAAAGTTTGTTTTAACATCCTTTTGCAATAATCTTTCTAAGAAATAGAAGAGCCTAATGATAGCTAAAAGGTAAACATTTAATGGACAATGATACAGTAAGTGCAAAAAGTATCCAATGCATTTCAAAAAGTTTATTTAACATACTTTTACATTTTCAAAACTGACAGAATTTGGCCCAACGATTTCTGATTTTTGTACATAAATTTGCAATGTCCAATTTTGTTTTAATATTTTTTTGATTTTGTAATTTTTAATCTTTGATCCAAATTCTATCAATTTTGAAGGTGTAAAAGTATGTTAAATAAACTTCTTGAAATGTATTGAATACTTTCTGCACTTACTGTATCATTGTCCATTAAATGTTTACCTTTTAGCTATCATTAGGCTCTTCTATTTCTTAGAAAAGTTATTGCGAATTAAGTTACTCTTAGTTTGTAAGGATGAAAGAAAGTTCAGAAATAATATAAACAAGAAAGTCTAATTACATACTGTTCTGAGAATTCAAATGGTTCTTCGAATGATTGAACTCCTTCTTGTTATTTCTGTTGTAAACACGTTTCGGCCGATCCAGTCTTCGGCCTTCTTCAGGTGTAAAATCCGAGTGTGATGGGTTAAACAGAAGTTATGTTTAAAGGGGATAACTCTTATAGCACATGGCCCGGGTGTTTCTATGTCTTTGTCTTGTCAGGTTTAGGTTTGTTGAGAAGTGGAAGCCACATCGGGTTGAAATCCGCACTTGTCTGGCTAATGCATTTAGTTGACATTTTGATGTGAGCTGCCTCTTTGATTTTTCTCTACTTCCAACATCGTTCTCTGTCAATAATCTGGACTTCCTCCCAGAGAGGAAGATCATCGCTGTTCGCTCTCCAGATGTGGTCAGCCATAGCCGATTTATCTATCTCACCCCTGATTATGGCATTCTTGTGTTCATCAAGTCTGACCTTAATGGGTCGGCCCGTTTCTCCGGTATAGACAATACCACATTTACAGGGGATGACGTAAACAGTTTTTCACCAGTTTGGGGTCATGAGTAGGGGCAACCTTACTTAGCAGACCTCGGAAGGTCATTTTCAAACTTATACATACACTCCGACACTTCTCAAAATCTATCCCGATCTTGCTGGCATTTGTCTCAGTGACAGACATTTGGGATTCTCCCCCCTGAAGTCTCTAGTCACGGAAACATGGGATCCCCACCCCTCAGCTTATCCCGGTCCTCGTGGCATTTGTCTCAATGACAGGGATTTGGGATTCTCCCCCCTCGAGTCTCTAGTCACGGGGATGTGGGATCTCCACCCTTCTGCCTGCACGTTCGCGTGCAGGACCCCACATTAAAAGGCTTGATGTCATAATTTGCCACCGTGGGGAGGCGAATATATAAATTCTCAAAACTATAGCAAATACATTTTGAAATTTTTTTTTTTTTTTCTTTAGTTTAGTTAAACTTTCAAAATTTCTATTAAAAACAATTTTTTATTTTTTATTTAAATTTTTTTTTTTTCAACAGATGTACATACATCAATAAGCACAAACAATTGTGTAAACTGTGAACCAATTTGATTTGCACCACATCTGCAGACTCTTGGACACATTCATTTTGGGTTTCATTATGATTTCTCTTGATATTAGCCTAATTCTGTACAAGCTCTATTTTCTTATAATACTAAAAGTCTGATTCTGTATGTGACCCCTAAGTAGCCAAAACAGTGCATTGTAGCCAGAGGTTTTGAATTAAGATATCCCTGAAAGGCGCCAACTTAAAGAATGTAAAAAAAAATCTGCGTGATTTGCAACTGAATAATAATAGTGTGGGGTCTGCTCATCCCCATAAATAATAATGATCTGATTTCCATCTATCTATATAAGACTAAAAGTCTAATTTTGTTCATGCGTATGTGACCTATATAGAGCCAAACCTCTGCATTGTAGCCAGTGGTATTGAATTAAGATAACTAGTGATGTACTGGATGTGGATTTTTGATATCCGGCTGATTTGCAACTCCTGGTAGCAGTGATAATTTTTTGTGTATCTGGAGCCGCATTGGCATTCCAGTATATCACCACTCATCCCTATCTATATTGTAATGACGGATTTGTGAAGAGAGTAGTCTCCCTTTTATTTATTTTGCAAATGTCTAAAAATTCCGTCAGATTGCATTAATTTTTTCTCGAAGGGTGGCCACAAGGGTCACTGGGTTGTCTAGTTTATAATGAATGTTTTTTTGTTTTTTTAGAAATAGAATTATTTTGCTACAATTTGATTATTTTTAATGACATCATCTATACATCCATAAAATAATGGTGTTTAACTGTGACATCATCACATTTTTTTTTTTCTTATGGATATTAGGCCTTTAAGAATTTCTTGTTTAACATGAACATAAAACATTTTTGTACACTTAAAAAACATTTCAAATTTTTAACAATTGTTATAAAAACTCCTGCACCCTTCAGGAAAATATATTTGTATTAGTGGTTAAACGCTAGATAAACTTAAAGATGGCTCAAGAAGAATGTCTAGCAATTGTAAGTGATTTATTTAAAACTTTCAGCAAATGGCTAGAAAGACCAAATACGCTATTCATTGTTTGACCTTCTGGGCTACTCGGTAATTCCTACCTTGTACTCTGTAGTTAAACAACTGCTGGAAACTATTAGTATCATATATAAGCTAAAGTTTCACCATGATCCTAGGTAAGTGGTTCCCAACCTTTTCGAGCCATTCCCCACTTTTGTCAATAAGATTACTAGTATTCCCCCCAGTTCCATTTAAGTAAGTTGCAACAAAGAATAATTTCAAATAATAACATTATTTTGCGTATAATTAGACAGCTTCATACTAAGAACTAGTTTAATTTTATAATTGTACAGCTGCTGCTGTGTATTTGTTACCCAAAGAAAGCAAGCAAAAATAATTAGTAACGCATCATTTGAAATTCTAATTTATTACAAGAAAATTAATAATTCTCCTATTGTAACTGATATACACATCAATGTGATCTCTGTTCTTGTTTTATTGCAAAGTTCTTCAATTTGTGAGAGAGCACGTCTTAAATCACTCTCAACTTGGAGCTTATTTTGAGCCTTCGACTTGATAGATAGAAGTGCAGAAAAGCTTATCTCACAGGGATATGTTGAAGAGAACAGGATTAACACACAAAGAGCATTGTTACTACGTCCAGGATAAATGGGATGCATTTTCATCCAAAATTCATTTAGACGGAGGGCTTTTAATTCCTCTTTTGCTGAAGAGTTGTGTTTGAGTCACCAAAACCCCTCCTGTAGTTCTATAGGAATATCATCCACAAGACATTGAAATGGATTCCTTATCAGAGCCATAGTGACTTGATCGGTGTTTATGCCTGTGAAATAGCACTGAATTCACCAATAAGGGAGTTTAGATGCTGCAATCTCAGCCTTGAGCACCTGGTTGATGTTATCATCTCCAATAACTTCAGTGAGCCAATGGAATTGCATCAAATTTCCATCTTTTATGCGTCTCTCCCAGAGATATAGTTTGGCAGTAAATGTTATTACACTGTATGGTTAATGATGTTGGTCTCACTGCCTTGTAGTTTTCGGTTTAGCACATTTAGGATTTCAAATATGTCGGCTAGGTAGGCCAAATGAACTTGAAAGTTTGGCAAGTTCTTTGTGGTGAGTAGTTCTTCTTTATTCTGGTTGTGCAGTAAAGTCCTCACTAAGCTTATAAAACCGAGCAAGCCTGTTTCCCTTTGATAGCCAGCGAACTTTAGTCTGAAACAACAGAGCTGAACTTCTGATGAAGTTGACTGCACGCTCATTTAGAGATGATCATAAAAACAAAGCTGTCGGTAATGTCTTTGAGGCAAGAGCCTCTTGGTGGATCATGCTGTGTACTCCAACTACTGTAAGATTCTTATGTTTGACAAGCCCCAAGAATGAAGATCAATGACCCAACATTGCTGGGTGCCGTCTGTCCACACTCCAATTACATTCTCCGAAGATAGTCCTTCATCAAAGAAGGTTGACATTAGCTCCACATCTTTTTCTCTCGTTCTTTTGGTCAATGAGCAACATAACAGAAAATCACCTTTGATATCTTGAGCATCAATATATCTTATATAATGAGAAGCTGAGAAAGGTTTGCAATATCATTTGTCTTGTCTATTTGAATAGCAAAATATTTTGATGATTTTATCTTTATAATCAATTGATCTTGTATGTTGTGTATTCGTGAGTTGATGGTGCTGTTAGAGTGGTATTTGCTTTAATCTTTCAACTGAATTATCACCAAGAATAAGCTTGGCGCTATCAAGGATACACAGCTTGATTAGAATTTCCCTAATTGTATAGGCCTTCTTATTCTTGGCTATATGTTGTGCAATAACATATGAACAAAGTGAAATACAAAGTTAGAGAAACTATCAAAGAACGTGAGAAATAAATTTTCAAACTTTCCAAACACACAAACATCCCACTTGTGTTCGAATTTTGAAAACGGAATGGAAGTGGCAACAGCTTTTTGATAAATATATATTAAATTCAGGAGTTATTTTCAGAATTTCAAAATAAAATCTGTATGTGTCTGAGCAGAATTAAAAAATTATGAACAATATGAAATACAAACTTACCGAAAATACTGGCAACAAAAAATCTGAAAAATAAAGTTCTTTCAAGTGCAGGCAAAAAAAATTCTTAGCAATAAAAGAAAAGGGAATTGTCACTTCAACAGGTTTTCGATAAATATGGTGTTGTGGATTATCTCAGCTTTTAGTAGGATCACCACCTCGGCTATTCATATATTTCTTTAAAGTTCTTTAATAGTTCTTTAAAGTGTGATTCTGATTTGTTCAAAATGTCTTTGAGCGATTATTATTTTATTATTATTATTATTATTATTTTTAAATTTTTTTTTTAAGTCATCTTCCAGAAGTCTCTAAGCTTGAACTCACTATTTATTTTCCTGGTTCAATATTCGTTTACACGCTGAAGATGAAACTTCTGGTTTAGTCTTCACAATAGTAACACTAATATGCGAATAGGTGAAGGAATTCAAGTACAAGTTCAGCGAATTTCTGTTATTTTAGTTACCAGTTTGCGTGATCATCCCCACTATCCTTAAGCAGAAAACATTCACTACAACTTAATAACCTGACCCCGGTTGGGAACCACTGTCCTAGATAGTGGATTTTTCTTATGTGTATGCAGGAAAGAATACATTATTTTAGTATATGTGGGTTTATAAAAATCCTCTTGGATCATTTCAAAATAGATAGCCATTACAATATGATCACTGAATGTCTATAGTTTTTGATGAATATCCATCCTTAAATACATATTGATGCAATTGTTGTTGTGGATTTTACTCATAGAAAGTAAGTAAAGAAGGAAAAACAGAACGTTCAGAAGATTATCAGTGACTCCTTAAATCTTAACATGAAGAAACTGATTTATTTATATTTATAATTGGCACTTTAATCAAAGCAACTATTTCTTTTGCATTATAATAATTATACTTGATGGCCTTGTCTTCTCTCTGCATAATTCATGATGATTTATTATCAAGTTCAGACATTCTTTTTTAAGTGTCTCGTCATAAAAGGTTCACCTAGTTATAATCCATACCATTTCTTGAACAAATCAACAGTTTGTCTTGAGCCTGCAATTTTGCTGTTAAAATCAACTTGATTGTGAGTGACAGCTATTTTTCTTTTTAGTAGTTTAATCAACTTGTACTTTGTTTGGTTGCTGTAAGCAAGGTCGCTCTTATCAAATATATTGGTCACAGAACTACCCCATATCTCGGAAACTATTAAAGATAGAAGCATGCGGTTTTCACCATTCGATAACATGTTTTGAAGATTGTATGCAGCAAGTGTGGTGGTTTTTAGTAGTTGGAGAATTATGGTGTTTTTTCTCAAGCAAGTCATTTTTTGTATACTTGCTTATACAGATATAAAATATGGTAGCTAAACACAGCATACAAACAACATTATTTTACATCCATTTTTAGTGTATCTCACAGTTAAAGGAATGGTTAAGATTTTCTGAATGTTTTCGCCAAATGATGGAGCATTGTGTAAGCAAGGAAGCCTTCTATCCTCACTTTTAGCGAGGATCTCCATATATGATTTATAAAGAGAATCAAATTACTTTTCTAATCGTATGTTAGCCTAAACCACTCTTCATAGCATGTGTGAATAGAATGGATTTTTATAAGTGTGAAAATTGAAAATGTCCAGCATATGTCTTGGATTTGGACTGTGACAGATGGTGTAAAAAGACTGTTTCCACAGGGCATTATTAAGTGTGGCTCTTGTATTTGCTTTTTATAAAGTTTTATCTTTTCCAGTAGCAACTGTCAAATAGTTAATGGATTTTAGCACCTTGAAAGTCTATATAGCATTCTTACAAGCTAAAGTTTCAGATAATGCTTATTTCAATGAATTATTAAACAGTATGTGTGTATGTATATATATTTAATATATTTATATGATGCTAGGAAAAAGACAATGTGGAGACTCTGAATAATTTGCAAGAAATTTATTTAATACCATAACATGTTTCGACTTATTAGGTCGTTTTCAAAAGGAAAATCAGAGAAAGCGAATTGTCATGTTTTCCCGGACCGAGTTTTCTAACTGAATGAAGGTTTTTATTAGTGAGTAGGT
>VCCN01004221.1:558793-573439 GCA_006491835.1 Architeuthis dux | reverse complement strand
GTTGGTGTTAGCTGTGGTTGCGTGGTGTATTTTGTGTGCTTTTTTTCTAGTGTTGTGAATAGAACACAAAATATACCACGCACCAAGTGAGAGGTGTCATGCTGTGTTTGTCTGTCACACTATAAAAACCACCTAAACATGGACACAGCCCAACCAAATTTGGTATGCATACTCAATGGATGTAGGGGAAGGTTTTAAAATAAAAAGTTCTGAGAAATAAATTTTTTTTAAGGGTTCTATTTACAATATAACTAAAATGCCAAAGTGGAACCTTACTTTCTGTCCATATATCTTCTTTTATGTTTAGATATAATTATGGGGCTTAAAATGATGGGACCTTAAGGGGTCAAAAGTGAAGAGAAACTTTTTTAAATGTCTTGAAAGCTTTAGTCCTTTTTTTTCTTTCACTCCTTAAATATTTCACCCGCTATAGACAGTTACTTCAGCTAGTATATGTATATATACTAATGGCTAAGCCAAATATACTGTGGTTGGAATAATTCTGGAATTGTCAAAGATCTTGAAAATGGCTAATTGTTTAGCTGAAAGTGCTCGATATGATAACACTTTTGAACAATTACTCTACTCCATGAACATACGTTCTCTTCTACGGAAACAAGAAAAATTTCATAAATTAACAAGATGTTCCTTGTCCGTTGTATTTAACCAGACGTGTGTGTGTATATATATATATATATATATATATGGGTCATTCCATATCAAATCACATAATGGAGCGATGGGCACCATCTTAGATTTTGATGAAATTTCAGGGTACCAAATTTCAGCTAGATATCTTTTTAAATAGCATGGTTATGAAGTGCCAAATTTGGTAAATCATGCTTGCCTTCCGCGACATGCAAATTTCAATTTGTCATAACTTCTGATCCGCTGGTTCAATCAAGCAGAAATCTTCATGGTTTAATTTTCTCTAGAAAAGGTATCACCTACTGAAATTTCATCAAAATCTAAGATGATGCCCATGGGGACTTAAGAAATATTAGGTGATTTGATATGGAATGACCCATATATATATATAATTACTCACACACACATAATACAAAGCAGTGTTCAAATATTATTGCTAGAGTGCCTAGGCTTTTGGGTCTAAGTTCAACATTAGAATGAATTCTAAATTTGAAAATTCTGTTGTTAGAAAATATGTTACTAGCTTCTGTTATGACACTTAGTGTTGCTTGTGTAAATAAATCTGTAAACAAATATCAGTAAAGGAAATTGGAAGAAATCCAACCATTTCAAAGTTAACTTTAATTTTCATTCGTAATGCTGATTTGACTTTGATTTCTTTTGATATTAAAACAAAATTGAAATTCATGAAATCTGCTTGAGATGAGATTAGAAAATAGTAGTTTAAATATATCATCATAGGTTTCTGAGGGAATTCTCCAAGTTGACTCAAGCACTTGCCCGTTATATATCGTATCTATTTGTATCCATTTGATATAAATAATTATCACAGTTTTGATCAATAGCCTACACATGATAACCTGATTGGTGAAAGTATTAAATAGTGATGTACCGGAATATCAATCCGGTCAGATATCCATTGCCGGATTCACAAAAACTATCACTGCCACCAGTTTCAAATTTAATCCACTCAATAGTGGATTTTAATATTTACTTTGGAATCCGACGGATTCGGATAACTGATTTTCTTTCTTTTTTTTTTTTTGCGCTGGATATCCGACTGGGTTGATATTCCAGTATTCTGATGTACATGTTACGGCTGTTTAGGCTATTTTCAACATCCCGATTAGTAATTAGGTTGTGTAAAATAAATGCTTTTTCATTATTAATCTACAGACACCTTTTCTAGAGACAAATCAACTCAGAAAATTTCAGCTTGATTGAACCAAATGTTCAGAAGTTATGACGCATTGGAATCTACTTAAGTTTGCATATCGCGAGCCACAAGCATGCTTTTGCCAACTTCGGCCCTTCATAATTTTGGTATTTAAGAATATATCTAGCTGAAATCTAGTATCCCAGTAGTTTCCCGCCCAAATAAGCCATTTTTGGCTTCATTTTACCTCTATTCTATGTTTGCAAGTTATGGTTCCTTCAAAATGAAGGGGGGGGGGGTGCTTTTAGGGTTGGATCTGCTAATTTTTTGGCCAGCCACAGAAACTAAACTTATTTTATAAATGTATGAATATCACAACAGAAAAGTTTCTTTTTTACTTGGGGGTTTGCTGATATTAAGTGTTTGAAATTATTTGTTGAGTGCCTGAAACTGGTCATTGTTTAGCAGTGAGTCGCATGCTTAAGTACTGTTGTCCCATTAGCTGTGAATGACAGGAATTTCCGTCATTGCAATTCTATGGCTAACTCAATAAAAATTTCCATTTTATTGTAATTGATGGCGACTCTGTTCTATCTGAGTCAGGGCTTTTATCTTGCAATGAATAAGTATTACTCTTCACCACCTTGCCCAGTCAGTGGGTTAATACAGATTTACTTTGCTTTGTGAAATGTAGAATAATCAAAAAATGAAGATGTCTCGTTGTTGGGTTGTACGTTTACGGGGCTGAAAATTCTGTGGAGGGAAATAAAACATTTTGTCCATACCGGAGAAAGGCTTGCCTACATGGCAGGAGAGAAAGACGACAAAATTCATTATTTTCAATTGAAAATATCGGTTTGTTTTATTCCCGTTGATAGCTTCGATTCCGGGACCGGTTGCTGATCAGTTGAGGTATTAAATTAAAAGAGTTGTTAAATTACAGAAGGACTGGCTGTGATGGTAGCAGTCCAAATCAGATTCCTTCCTCCTCTCTCCTCCCTCACCCTGACACGTGGAGGAGCCAAGCCCTCTAGCTGGTTTGACCTGTCGCTGCTGGGTGTCTGACTCTAAACTCCTGGCCGATTTGCAATTGACATCCTAAAAAAACTTGGCAAAGCTGATTGGTCGGACATATTCACTTTGTCAGACATTTTCTAGCGCTGGGAACATGATATGGCGTTTTGGTCACATATCAGTACCATTCCCCAAAACGTCACTCCTCTGTATCCTCCTTCCTTCTTAGCAAACGAACACACAACCAGAGTGTATTTCATTACATCTACATCAAATTGCTCAACTGATTTATTTAAATAACAGAAACTGAAAAGATTCATAGAAGAAATGAATTATTCAATTGAAATATTCCCTCCTGTCATTTATTCTACTTTTTGTAGCAAGTCATCAGTTCCATTCCTAGAGAATTCTTAATATAAACAACTGATAAATTCATTAAAGATTTTGTTTCAATTTGATCCTGATTGGAGAACGTCGTCTAGATGCTTAGAAAATGATACTCCATAGGAGAGGGATCCCTTGAATAGGTAGGGGTGCAATACAATCTCTATCTTCAACTGATTCAATTTCTATTCACAAAATTGAGCACAGGCTGATCTACATATCTAAGTGCAATAATTTGTTGGTCATTCTGTAGGAAGCTATGCTGTTTCAAACCACTCCTGTTTGCTTGGTGTCATAGCAGATTTACAGGGAGTCTCCGAGTTACAAACAACTTGTACTTGTGGAACACAGCATTCTCGTGTTGGATGTTTGAATCTTGTTGGAGTTTAGAAATAATTTCATAAAAACAGTCTTGTTTTTCTTCTCTTTTTTATTATTATTATTATTATTATTATTGCTCCTTTAATGGATGTATAGAAAGGTAAAATATATACTATATACTAAGTCAAAAATTTGACTAATGCTAGATATGTACCATATGTAACTGTTCTGACTTGCGAACAGATCCGACTTACAAACAGACCTATGAACTCATTCGTAAGCTGGGGACTCCCTGCATATACTATACAGGGTGTCCCTAAAGACTGGACACATAGGCAAAATGCATATTTTCAATAAAAAAAATTTGAACATTTTATTTAATTGAAATATTAATAAATAACATCTTCAATGTGTTTTCCACCATTTGTGATGCTAAGTTCAATGCGCTTTGTGAGAATCACATGAACCCGATGCAGATTTCCATCAATTTGAGCACATTCATTTATGATGCGTTCCCTCAGGTGTCTTGTATCTTTAATTTTCATTGAGTACACCTTCAATCCTTTCTTCTTTCGACAAACTCATATTTAATCTGTGGGGCAAAAAAATATAGTTATAAATAATGATATTTCCTATGTGTCCAGACTTTAGGGACACCCTGTATACTAAGACAAACATTTGACTAACTGACACTAGATAGGCACTGTACATAACTATTCCGTCTTACAAAGAGACCTAGGAATAGAACTCATTCATAACCTGGACTCCTTGTACTTTAAAAAACCTTCGGTAGAGTTGCAATTGTGATTTCAGGTATAGTGTGTTCTGCATTCATTTTAATATTATTTTACTTAAGCAAGTAGTTTGCCAGTTAAAATCAAGTTTAAAACCAATTCTTCAAACATTCTTTTCATACCCAACCCTCATTTTGTATAGCATCATTCATTGACCACCAATTAGTTGAAAATTAATTCATGACATGATTCATACCTTTTCTTCCAAATGAATGAAAATGATTTATAATTGTGATCGTATTAAACATCTGTACACAGGAAACTTAAAATCACTCCTCTGAGTGTGCATCTGTTGTTGCAACTTGAAATAAACATTTTTGGTGCCAATCCTTTTCTGCAGTATTTTAAATGTTTACATTGTCTTAACATGGAGTGTCGATAAAGTTTTGGACTGCAAAAATTGAAATGAACTTTCAATGTGGACAATTTTTACCAAATTCTACTATTCTCTTTAATTGTTAGAGGGCACATACACTTGTGAATTGTGAGTTAACATTTTTTTTTTTTTTTTTTTTCAATACCACAAAAATATTTTTTAAAAACCAACTCAATTTGTGTCAAGCGATGTTACCAAGTGAGTAATCCTTCTGTATGTAAAGTATAGTTTTTGTAAGTACTATAAAAAAAGTTCATTCATAAAAAAATAAAACTTGTGGCCTCTTTTGCAAAAACACTACAGAGTGCTGTCAGTGATAAATAACTTGCAATATGTAGTAACATCACATGCAATCACTGTGGGTGAAGTTAGAAATTTTTAAAAAAATGAAGAAATAGTTATTTTTTGTGACTGATGTCTTGTAGCAGTTGTATATTAACAATTTATATTCTCAGATGATATTTTTTTCAGTTTAAGTATTAAATATTTTTTACACTTGCTAAAAGGTTTTTTTCTAGATATAAATTTGAAAGTTATCTGTTTTGTTTGTTTGTGCTTGTCTTGATTCACTTGATTCATAATCTAAATCATTTATTAGATTGATGCAAATGTAGCCACCATTTTCTTTTTGTCTGACAAAATTTTCTAGATATGAATTTGAAAGTTTTCTGTTTTGTTTATTAGATTCTTTTGTCTGACAAAATTCATAAATTCATAGCATCATTATTCATTCATCAAAGTATTTTCTCTAGATTTTTATGAACCTATCCCACCTTTCTGGTAATTTGTGTATTCTATCAGAAAAGAAAAGAATTCTGGTTTTTGATTCAATGAATTCTTTAATATCTTGAACTTGCTGGAATCACTGACCAGACAAGAAATGAAATGAGTGATAGTCTAAAGGTGATAGGTCTAGAGCTGTGGTTTTGAAACTGGTCTGCAGACCACTGGGGGTCAGTCAGATAATGGTCATGTGTCTGCAGTTGAATATTTAAATTAATACCATGAATTTAAATATTCAACTGCAGACAGAATAGAATAACTGAGTTCGGCAATCATCCCAGAGCTATCATTTGATGTAAAGGTAAGTTGTGCAAAAAGGAAATCATTTTTTAAGGGCTTTTTCTGATAATTCTCTAAGTATTTCTCACTGATAACCAAAAATCAGGAAAACTGTTTTGTTTGAAAATATTTTTTTCTTCCTGATCTTTCGTTAGTAAGTAATACTTATCTGGAATTATCAGAAAAAGCCCTTTAGAAATGACTTCCTTTTTGTACAACTTACCTTTGTGAGTGGGTTTTCTCCATGTTGCTGTATATATAGAAAATAAACAACAACACTGGCTGAATGTTGAATATGACTTTGGAATTAACACTTCAAATGTTGAACCTGACATTGCAAACTTGTGTCAGAGAAACATCATCCATCGCACAGCTATCAAAAAACAATTATTGTACACCGACTTCTACCATATATTAGGATTAGGATAAATGTAATCCATTTAAAATAAAAGTGAGTTTTAAAGGTCAAAATTTCTTTATTATTGTAGTTAATTAATATCTAAAAACTAAATGCTAAAAATAAGAGTCCGCCAGAATATTTCCTTTTATAGAAGGCGCCCTTGGAAGAACTTCCTAACTCACCTTCAAGATTATTTGCAACATGAGGATAGGTGTTGTCATGCATTGCCAAGAAAAATTGTTTCTGTTCTAATGTGTCATTCAAACGAGCCATTTGCTCACTTTAGAGTTGCACAGTAACAGTTTGTCCAGGTTTCAGCAATTTGTAATAAAGTATTCCCTTTGAATCCCACCAGGGAACTCGTAGAATCCATTTAGATTGAGATGTTGAAGGCTGAAGGCATTTTTGGACAAAATAGTTGTATCTAGATCAGCTACGACTATTTTGTCCAAAAAAGACTTTCAGTGTTGAGCAAGAAAAGAAAGATCAGTGTTCAAACCATAACCAATGTGCGTTCCCTTAAATTCATAAAAAAATATATTTTTTACCTTCTGAATTTTTTCCTAAGCCTGATAAACAACATCCTTCAGTCGACTGATTGCACAAGCAAAGACAAGCTGAATAAACTTTAAAAATGTTTCTAAGATTTTACTTACATTGTGCCAAACATGTTTGCATCAACCTGATGTAAAACTAGCATTCAAAGGGAAATTATGAATCACTGCCACCCATGTGTTGTGTTGAGGGTGATTAATTAAAAAGTTGGACTGTGATCACTAAAAGATCTCTGAATTTTCAAAAGACAAGCAGGTACAAACTAGTGACCAATTTAGCATAAGCTTAGATTGAAAATTGAAATCCCCCCCCCCCCACACACCCACACCAAAACCATATTTTGTAGGGGATTTTTCAAAAAACAAAAAAAGCATTTTCCCTACTCCTTCAAGTATCTACTATGATTGGTTAGGGCTGGGCAAATTCCAAATTCCGAATACATAGATAGATACATATAAATGTGTGAACAGATGAATAACCTAAACCTTTGGTAGCAGTGATTTAATAACTTTGACTCATATTTAGAGTATTTGTGAAACTTTATATTGTGAATTGACTATTATAGCTGGAATAAAATTGAATATTACATCTGGAATAAATTTGCTTCTCATGGTTTAATTACTTGCACATTCTAAATATTTATGATAATGCTTCATTTTCCTGTGTTAACATTGGTATTAAAATAAATGTTCAAATTACATACTCTCCTTTTAACATTTTTCTAGCAGCTCCGTCTTTTCCTCTCTTGCTGTGTTTATATTTTACCGCAGTGAACAGACACAGACTCTCCCGCACACACGACTAAAATGCAAATATATGTGCTGAATTTTAATAGGAGGAAGAAGCATATTTGTGGGTACACTATCGAGTATTGAACTTTTAATCAATTGTCTAACCACCATACATTGCATTATGAACAGGTGTGAAAAATGAACAGGAAAGTCTATGTTCGTATTGTGAAGTAAAGCACTATCTCTACTTCCTGTTTTGGACTTTGTATTTTAATTGCCTCCGATTGGCTGTTTGCTCTCAAATCTTGTTAGCGTTTCTTTTCTTGTTTTGTTGTCACCCTTGGCTGACTGGTGTTTCAGTTCATATATGCAATAATACAGAAATTATTTTCATACAAAAAAAAATCTGTTTTTTGGAATACCTAAAGTAGGTAGTCCAAACAGTCAGTTTTTTGGGTGAAAATGTCACAGTAACGCTAATTTTTTCCTGTTTCTCAAGTGTTCATTCTCTTGACTAATACAAAACTGTTATGCATGCCATAATAAAGAATGTCCAATTCTGAATCTGTTGGTGTCTTATTTGTCACCGTTTGACTTAAAAGGAATTTTACAGAAAATTTTCTATTTAATGAGTTTACAGTGCCCTGTGACGTTTTTTTTTACTGTGGTTGAAAAAAAAAGTTGTCTATAAATAAATGATTGCTGACACCTCCTTCGATGTATGTCTTTGGAACCAATATCACCTAGTAGAAAAATAAATGTTCTTCAGTTTCGTATAAAATTTAAGTAAGTACACAATATCTACACAATGATGGCTTTTCAGTTTTATAGGGTGTTGAAAAGGCCATTTTTTTTGTAAGTGTTCAATTTGCTGCGAGTCCGCGAATAAATAATCATAATTAGTGAACTAATAGGAGTAGAGAGACAAATGTGGTATCAAAATGTTCAGAATAACAAGATCTATAACAGGCATCAGATATATATCTTCCTGTAAAAACTTATTGGAGTACCTACCTAAAGAGAAATGAATTCAAAATTGTTGGTTTGTGTAATCAACTCTGTTTTCACCATTATATAGGTGGGTGTTCAGTTTTCAATCTATTCCACCCTCCTTCTGCTTGCAAAGTTCCAGATCATTTTCAGTCAATGTCTAGCATGCGTCACTCCCACCCCAACATCTGATATGCTATTGATTACCACAGTTCAAATATGGGACATTTGAAAAACTTGGGTATATGATCAGTTAAATCCAAGATTTGTTTGGTACACTACCAGTCTGCTCTTGAGCGAAGTTATTTTTTATTTATTTTTTTTATTTTTTAATTTTAAAGAATCTTTTTTCTTTTCTTTTTTTTTTTTTTTGCATACTTCCTCATAGATTTTTTTTCTTTATAGTTTTGCATTTGTAAGATTATTTTATCTTTTGTCTGTAGCTTTTTGTTTTTTATGTTAGTTTTGCAGAACACAATATCAGAGACTGTTCAGATCATCCTGTTTATTATATAGCATTCCAAGGGAAATTATGAATCACTGCTGCCCATTTATGCAGTGTTGCGGTGATCAATTAAAAAGTTGGGCTGTGATCACTAAAAAATGTCTGTGCCTGCTTGTTTTTTTAAAAATTCAAACTAGTGAGCAATTTAGCATAAGATTACATTGGAAATTGAACTAAACCCTATTTTGTAGAGGAATTTTCAAAAAACAAAAAAAAGCATTTTCCTTGCTCATTGAGGGGAGTGTGTATACAACATTTCACCATTTTATTAACCTATTCAAAAGTAATGATCAACATTGAAATTTTATTCTTTTATTTTATTGTCATATATAATAGTTATAACTGAATTTAGTGTCTGCATCTGTACAACCACTGTCCTGGTTTGGCCCTCTGTCTAGTGTACAGGAGTGGTCAACAATTGTCAATAAAGGAGCTGACAGACATACTGCTCTTCTCAAGTTGTGTACATTTTTTTTGTTTAGCCAGACTGTTTCATTCAAATCTTCCTTGGGACACCTCCGGGACGGAAGTGATTTAATAAAAAAAATTAAATCCTGGAAAATATCTTTTTTTTTTTTTAATTTGGTGAGGATTGTTTTTCGGGATGGTTTACATTTCCTTTGGGATAGTTAAAATTGTTTTTTGTGACGGTTCAGGGACGATAGTGAATAAAGTTAGTCTGGAGCCCTGGGAGTCGTAGTAATCATTCTTGATGCTTTACTTCTTCCCTCTTGGATCAGGGACCTGTTGGTTGATATGTGCCGGAAGGACAAAAGAGAGAGATAACCAGTGTTGTGTTACTAAGATAAAATATTTGGTTCGTGGAATATAGTATCCGTGTTTCTCTAGTATGATCTGGTAGATACTGCAAAGTGACTAGGGAGAAATGTGACTGGTTCCCTAACAGGGAGTATTAATGACCTTAATGGACGGAACTGTGCCTCTCCTCCTGGTCACGCCACCTTTGGTTGGTCTGTAGTTGCAGACTTCAAGCTTTGGTCGTTCTGCAAGGCAGATTCTGTGATGACTGATTCGAGCTATGAAAATGTTCTGCTTATATTGGGAAATCCTATCAGGCCTCTAACTCAACATATTGCCTTTTCTGGATTGGTCATCAATCCTTATCTTTTCTTAAAATTATCTATATTTATAATCTTACCTATTTTCTCAATGTTTCTAAGTGCTCACCTATTTTGTTTGGCAATTGTTATTTGCTTAAAATCTTAATTTCTATCTCTGTGTCCGGACAATTTAAAGCCATTAATCTTTCTATTTTTTTAAGAATTCTAATTTTTAATCACTGCTACCCACAATACTGGTTTATTACTGGGTTTAGGTTATTCGTGTATTCTCACATTTATATGTATCTATGTATCCGGACTTGACCCAGCCCTAACTCTTCATAGTAGAAACATGAAATTTTTGCACTCCCCTCAATGAAATGGGAAAATGTTGTTTTGTTTTGTTTTTTTTTTTGTTGTTTTTTGAAAATCCCCCCCCCAATAAGTTTTTTTATGCAACATAAGTTTATGCTAAATTGGTCACTAGTTTGTGCCTGCTTGTTTTTTGAAAATTCAGACATTTTTTAGTAATTACAGCCCAAGAAAAGGCAACAAAAGTAACTTATTCATTGATGACCCCTTTTTCCAACTTTTTAATTGATCACCCCCAACACAGCATATATGGGTGGCGGTGATTCATAACTTCCCTTAAAATGCTAGTCTAATCTTTTCTTCAGTTAGATTTGTTTTTCTCATATCCTGTACTTACCCTGGTTCACGCCCAACCCACATCACTACCCCCCTCCAATCCCTGACTATGGGTTTTTAACTTCCTTTTCTCTAGGTGATATTTTCCAGCTGTGATCTTTCCTTTTTCTTTTAAAAACAAAACTGTATCTGGGTCCAGTCCAGGGACTTATTTATTTATGTTTGTGTGACCCATTCATCTAGCTGCCTGACACTGGGGTCAATGGTGTGAGGAAGGCAACACCCCTAACCACTAGTTAACTATTCAGTTAGCTTAACTACAAGTGTTTTTTACCACTTAGTTTGTAAAATCTGACAAGTTGTTTTTCTATCTTGAAACACGGCTTAAGATGTATCAACTGCTAATTTTTCATTTTTGTTGCTGAAAGGATCCCTAAATACAATGTGTATTAGATAGAGGAATGTTCTAGAAGTATTCAGGAAATAATTGAATTTTTAGGGATTCTGGGTTTCATTTTTGGTTTCTGGTATTAAACATAAAGATCAATGTTAAGTATTTTGAGTTATTCCCCTTAGGCAGGGGAGTGCTTATCAACTTCCGGTATGGGGTACTGTTTACGTTCTGGTGAACGAGCGGCCATATTGTTACTAGTAGATCAGAGAGCTCGAGAAGACACGTGTGTGAATCGTTAACCGTGGTCATTGTATGAATAAAGGATCTCTGAGTACATCTTTTGTTGCATTTTTAATCTGTTAATATCTGAATGAATGACTTGGCTCCACGAATAGAGATTTGGGACTGGTTTTCTGTGTCTTTATTCAGATCCTAGGTCGGCGGGGCCTGAATGTGGGAAATCCGTAGTCTCCGCAATGGAGTTTTAAGGTGAAGCGCAACGTGCACACGGCCGAACCCCACCCTTTGAACCTTTGGTTTGCATGCTATGGTCCACTGTGGTGGCACAGATAGCAGCATTATCCTTAGGTCATAGGTTTGACAGGAGTTTCCTTCTGGCAGATGCAAGCTAGCTATGGGGGTCTGCCGGCCCTTTGTGGGAGTGTTCAGATGGTATGGCTTACCTGTGTAGTTGAAGCACAGGACGTGAACACTACAGCCGCCTGAGCAGATATATTGTATATCTATGAATGGCTTGACTTCACGAACAAGGATTTTTGGGGGTGGTTTTCCACAGCATTGGAACCATAGTCTGCGGGGCCTACGAGCGGAGTAACCACCCAGCCTGAGCGATGTAGTTTTAAGGTGAAGTCATTATACCAACCTTGCAATTGACATTGTAATTGAGGAGACTTGAGACAATTTAAGCAATCATTATTGGTTCAAGGTGCAACTGAAGCTACTCAAAATATTACCCAGTGATCATAAAGGATCATAAAAAGGATCATATAAAGGATCATAAAGGATCATAAAAAGGATCATAAAAAGGATTAATGTATTTATTTAGAAATGGAACTAATGCTAAATACTGTGATAATATTTTAGAATTCTATTAATTTTATGACCTTTTTTAAGTTTCTGAACACATCTATATGTACCCCCTATCGATGAAGGATGATGTGCATGTGTGTGTTGCTGCAGTCTTTAGCATTGAAAGCGGCGACCAGGCCGGTTCGTGGCCCAAATATGCCCCACCGGACACGAGTGAGAGAGGAGAGATAAATATGAAATACGGGGAACATATCTTCCTGGTGGATACCTGTGGGGGGAAAAACGCTTGGATTCCAACACTTCAGCAAAGCGTCAACTATTGTAATGGGTCGTTGGCTAGCTGCCACCCTTCTCCCACTTTAACGTCTAGCTAACTCTCTATTTGCCTCCCCCCTGTCCGGCTGGGCAGTCCAAAAACCCTGTCTGCCTTTGGTCAAGATTTCTTGCCGACTTTGGTGCGGTGATAGCCCTAAGATTTCTCATCGTGAAACACATTTGTCAAATTCATTGACTTCCCTTTTCTTTTCAATTTCAAATAATATAATAATTGTATTTTAATTGTTTTCTTCTGAAACAATAATTTACACGTGAAACACACAATAATTAAAATTGAAAACAGGTAGTTAATGCTATGTTCCGTTGATATGAAGGCCGCCAAAGGCGCATTCCAATAGGGATCCCACAGCTACAATAGTGTTTTGCGACAGGAAATTCTTGGGCTATCACAGCCGTTAATTTTCTTAAGTATTTGGCAGGGACCTCACTCTTGCAAAAGATACTTTGAAAAAATTTGTTTTTTCTTGTTTTTGGTGGAAAGGAAAGACCATATTTTTTTTTTTTTTTTTTTTTTTTTTTTAACAAATAAAAAACATTTTCATTAATTAAACATGGAATTAGGCTATTTTGAAATCAATGTTTTACATTTATCAGCAAAATACGCCATTTTGTTTTAAAAAAACTTTGATCTTAACCCATTGAATCACAATAAATTTCATTGAGTTACCCATAAAATGAGTGAAATTTACGACATTCGCTGTTAATGGTTTAATAATGCTGATTTTAATGTTTTGAGAAAGCTCTGCTGCAACTTCCTGAATTGTAAAAATTATATATTGAACTATAGCCAAAAAAAAAGTTTGAGGTTGGTAAAGATTTTTTGAGTTACTCAAAACATAGAAAAAATGATAATAAATTAGCAAAATAATTTCTATTAGAAACACACTTGCAAAAAAAGGAGCAGATGGTTGCATCTCAATTCACCTGCTCTGTTTGTGTCTGATAAATTTTGCACTCTTGGACATTATTCATTCTCCTGGAAATGAATACACCATTATTTATTTTACTTTCTTTGTCGAACTTCTTTTTAAATAAAAAATCACAATATTCAAATGTCTGCATGATATGTGCCCTTATGAACATCCAATATTTAGATGGTTTGATTTTAGAACTTGACTTCTGGCGTTTTTAGCTATATAGCACCCAGACTTTGGAATCAATTACCCTATGATATCCAGAACATACATACATTAGCAAGCTTTAAATAAAAATAAAAACTTTCTTGTTTTGAGACTTTCATAATTATATGAACTCAGTAAATAAATACACTTCATAACTATAGATCCCACCCTGTGTTTTGTAAAGAAAACTTTATTGACAAGTTGCACTTTCTTCTTACTCTTCTTTAATAGGCCTTATATTTTTACTGCAATTGATTGCACATGTTTTCAAGTGCTTTTGGCCAGTGGGGTCTTAAGTATTGGGACGCTTTCTATAAATGCATTTATTATTATTATTATTATTATTATTATTATTATTATCATCTTTGAGGTTTATTTTTGGGTAAAGACTACTTTTTTTTTTCTTTTCTTTTTTTTGTTTTAGGATTTTCTATTGCTTAGTATTGTCTGTCTGGAAAGGTGGTAATTTTTTTTGTTTAAACTAAAGCAAATGTTTTAGAAAACAGAATGAAATAATTAGAAAATAATCTTTTAGTGAGTTCAATTTTCATATATTTTTCAAAAATATAAAATTTAATCGAATTAAGATGGTAATGAGATTTGTAAAGCGTAATACAAAATCTAATCAGTCATTTTATTTCCGTGGGGGAAAAATGACTTTAAATTCTTTCATTCTTATTCATTCTGTTTCCTGTAAACTAGTTTTTAGAAGGAGGATCATTTTCATGGTTTGTTTTGAGAACGATTTTAAGATTTGAGAGATGTATGCAATTCCCTTAAGACATTCTTGTGGATAAAAATGTTGTTGGTCGATAGTGAAAAAAATGAATGTTTATGTGTGATAAGAAGGGGTCCTGAAAATAGTTTTAGATAGTCCTTAGATACAATGTATTAAAGTTACTGACCAAATAGCCAATTTTACCAATATACTAGCAGAATGCTCAGCCTGAAAAGTAGCTGTAAAGGGCTCAGGATGGCATCTTCAGCATAATAAGGGGAGATCGTTTTGCTGCCTTTTGGCTAAGATCAAAGTGTAGTATCTGTTCTTCGAACCTGCAATAGCCTCGAAGTTCAGAGAACCACAGCCCTTCGGGGGTCCT
>VCCN01004221.1:513535-541129 GCA_006491835.1 Architeuthis dux | reverse complement strand
TTATAGTTCACTTACTGTATTTCTACTGACATTATACAATAATAGAATATATTTGTATTTACATAACTTGCATAAATAATAATTAACCCTTTGGGTTGCTTTTCACAAATTAAGTTATAGTGCATGCCTATTTATTAATTACACATTTTCCTTTTGCATTAAATCTCACTAAATGTTGGAGGGGCCTCTCAAGAAACCAAAAGCCCCCCACCTCTAGATATCCAATGCCCCTGAAAAAGGTTAACCATAAATCTCACCTCTAATCTGATACAAATAGAGCCTTTTTATGAAACGTTGCCAAAATTAATTACCTGCAATTAATTGTCTCAAACCAATTTTCTTGTAAAATTCAATATTTCAATCATCAAATGAGGATCCACCATTTGCTATGAATATTGATTTTTCTTTTTTTTTTTTCTTAAAGGTAATCATTTGAGGGTGAAAAAAGTATTCGATTTGCATTCTCATTTAAATCATGCACTGCAACCACAAATTTGATTATTTTGGATTCATTGGCACACATTCTTTTAATTAAATGTAATAGCAATTTATAAAACATTCAATTACTTTCAAGTCATTACAAATGCTTTTATTCAAATTTACCCATAGAAAATATTAAAGGTTCTGCATAATATAATAAATTTTAATATATTTTTTAAATTTTGACTACAATGGGTTCTTCTTTTGTATTTTATAAACTAAACTCTACTTTAATTTCAATATTATATTTAAATCTAGGACTACACTACATTTTGGATTGTTATATCTCGAAAGATTTTTGTAAATCTCTGCTGCTGTATGTGTGTGTCTTCCACTACAACACTGACTTACCAAAAAAAAATCAATAGATCACTGGAGCTCCACAGTTGTGTTTTTATTTATATTATTTTCACAGTTTCTTTTCAGTTTCTTTTCAATATAAGTCAGTTTAAGCCAATTTGGTTACCCTTTCATAAGACACCTCCCAATTTACTTTACTGACTCACCCATCAAATGTTATGTCAATATAAAAATACTCTGGGTAAATAAAAACAAAATGTTTGTGGTTCTATTTTCCGAGTTATGTTTTTAGTTCTATTTATGCTTCACTAAATTCAGTCTGTATAGAAATGACCCAATCAGTAGATAAATAAAAGAAAGTTTGAGACATTTTTAAATGCGCTGAGCTTCTTGAGCAGCAATAGTTGTCACTGCCTGACTGACAATTTTACATATCAACATATCGAACGTAACTTTTTAATGACGTAATAAAAGAATATTTGTTTGTTCTTTTTTTTTAAAAATCAATTCTCAAAATCAAACTGTGACATAAGGTTGGGTTCGTTTTTTAAGAAGCTAAGACGTTTTTTAACAATCTCGTGTCGCAGTGTGTCTTTTAACAATCTTGTGTCGCAGTGTGTCTTTTAACAATCTTGTGTCGCAGTGTGTCTTTTAACAATCTTGTGTCACAGTGTGTCTTTTAACAATCTTGTGTCGCAGTGTGTCTTTTAACAATCTTGTGTCGCAGTGTGTCTTTTAACAATCTCGTGTCGCAGTGTGTCTTTTAACAATCTCGTGTCGCAGTGTTTTTTTTTTTTTTCCCACATATCTCATATCGTATTATGTAACTGGACTCCTGTTTAAATAGCACATCTATGGTCTGACTTTCAGGCTTGTTATATGTGGTTGACATATTGAACATTTTGGATTGAGATGAAAACAAGTATCGGAAACATTTTTCAATCTGATTATTAACCTCACCACCCTCTCTATAGAATTGGTTTTGGTGTTGTCCGTCTCAAAATCGGCCACCGACAACTCGGCTGCCAATATTTCAAACCCAGAAATTTAGCCCGCGTTTTGTTTTTAAAGGCTAAAATGACTATCTAGACGGGATTTAAAACAAAATAGAATCAAAATATATGAATCTAATGCAATTTACAATAATAAGTTAATTCATGTTTAGTGCTTTATTTTTTTTTTCCAACTTTTTATGGCTAGTTTTTGTTTATTTTCTCCTTTTTAGCTATTGGGCTAATTCTAGCTATAAAAAGTTGAAAAAGATATATAAAACACTAAACAAACATGAATTAATTTATTATTGTAAATTGCATTAGATTTATGTATTTTGATTCTATTTCGTTTTAAATCCTGATAGTCATTTTTGCCTTTAAAATCGAAATGTGGCCGAACTGTCCTAAATTTGTATTACCCTGTGTCTTTCCTTCTGTCCTTCTACCTTTCCATCCACACGATATCTCCCGAAGTTCTCTATGAATTTCAATGAAATGTTGTGAAAGAGTGGGCCATGAGGATAATGAAGAAGTGCTTAAATTTTGCGGCGGATCCAGGAATATTTTTTCAATTGCATTACAGCATTGGCAATTATGCTTTTAAATATTACCAATAGTTTACTGTTTTCAGAAGTTTTTGAATTGTTTTTTTTTATGCAGATTCATATTCCGAATATCCATTTTAAAAAAACCTTCATAAATATAATCTCAAGATTATTGAAAAATTTATGAGAAAAACAGTTTCCTCATTAACAACAAAGTATAGAAATTATGAATCACCACCATCTACGTATGCTTCTTTTTACCTTATAAATTAAAAAGGGTTGGTGGACAGTGATCACTAAATAGTCCAAATTTTTATTTTTTTATTTTTTTAAAAGTGAGAATGCTGCTGGACACAAACTAAGGGATCGATTATTTGTAAATGAGCACTTAGGCAAACCCCTCTTACATAACTACCTCAACTGTTAAGGCAATAGCAGAAGCATTCAAGGAGGCATAAATGACACTGGTATATGACCCAGGATTCGTCTCCATATCGAAGGCTTTGTAGACTCTTGTTTTTGTATCTTTTCTGAGGTTCTTGTTTGCCTTAACCAGCCTGGTGTCAGCAGATATGATGCAATCTGGTTAGGTGAAGTCTTGGATTGCTTCAAGCTTTGTCGAGACAATGGTAATGGGAGGCGGGCGATTCTCCTGCTTAGGTGCAGGTTGATGGAGCATTACCATTTTTTTCAGGCTGAAGCCTACCGTGGCCTTTTGCAAAATAGATTTTAGTGAAAAGTACTGTTGTTTAAAGCTTAAGCATGCTTGAACTGAATTTCAAGATGGACCCTTGAGATGCTTTCCAGATTTTCAAGTGGCTCTTACTGAAATTCTTTTTTGATTATAGTCATGAGCATTTTGGTCTTTTCAGGTTTTTTGCCAAATCAATCTAATCATTAATTTAATTCTATAACTTTTTTTTTTTTTTTTTTTTTTAACCTAAAAGTTTTAGAAAATGAAAGGCAAAAACTGAAGAGATGAAATTTTTTTGCATTTGGTGTAAAGACCTTATCTTATAGTTGGAAACTATACAGTACCGGTTATACGAAAATTCTGGTTCATATTTACATTGTTTTGATCAACAAATCTCCAACCTTCATTAAGAGATAATTGATAGTGGCATTGCAAATCTGAGGGCAACTCTTTTCCTGCTCATGTATTTATAGTTCAAGGATAGTATGTAATTATGTATAGTAGTTGTTTCGCTTCACACTAATACCTTTGAGACAGGCATGAATCCACTTTCCCCTGTGCTTTTTCTCATTACCAAATATCTTCACAAACTATCTTGTCACTTGTCACCATGATAGTTGACAGTAGTGAGTGGTAAATGGGCACTTAGGCAAACCTCAACTGCTAAGGCAATAGCAGAAACATTTATCCCTAAAGGCAACCTTGTTGGGTGGGGTGGTAGTAATCAAATTGTAGTATTTGTTCTTATTTCACTTTGAACTTCTTTCAGCACCAATTTCAGGACTTTTTTTTGCATTTTTGACAATGTGGAAATGAAAGATTGAGAAAAGTGTGTTCTGTCTCAAACATATTTATTATCATTAAGAGAAATCTTGCATTTTGCTGAGTTTCATTCAGTGTCTTCAGAAGCTTGTTTGCAGTGCAGAAATCTCATGTGTATGCAGTCCGACTCCTCACATGTTTGTGTGAAATGTATATTGAGCTGGGAAAACAGAATGTTGGTTGCAGGTGGGGAGGCAATAAGGCCCGGGTGTTTGGTCAAACTTCACCCCCCCCTCTCTCTCTCCTACAACCAACATTCTCTCAGTCGGATTACCTTACATACACGTGTGTGTGTATATAATGTAACAAACTGGTACATTTGGCTTCCTGTCCTTTTGCCATACCTTTGGATTTTATCTACTGTAATTGCCTTAATGGAAAACATTCCTTATGATTCAAATAGTTCTTCAGACAATTGAACTCCTTGTTTGTATTGTTAACTACTAATTGGGATGTTGAAAATAGCCTAAACAACCGTAACATGTACATCAGAAAGCATACATCAATCAAATACACAAGGCGGAATTACATTCATAAAATGTTTTTATTAATTTTCAAATTTTAAGGTTTATTTTAAATTTTGAAGTTTTAGAATTTATATATTTTATAACGTCTAGAACACTGAAATTGAAAATATTTCTCATTTTCATAGTTACTACATTGTGCAAATGGTAGTGAAACTTTAGACGGTTCTCTAGAGCGGATGCACATTTGGAAAAAGTAAATGTGTTTTGATTCTTTTTGATTTTCAAATTGTTTCAGTCTTTTCTATGTACCTTTTACAATCAGTCTGTGTTTTTTAATAGATTCAGTGAATTAGATTGTGAGGAGACAGAATAGAAATTGTGATCTGACAGTACAATTATTTCATGATTAAATCAAACATGTTACATTGGTTCACAACCACCACTTGAAGTTGGTTTATCAAATTACAAACCAAAAGATGTGCCAAATTGTATCCCTTTGTCAGTATATGGCACATATGTTATTTGAATGCCCAGTTTAGAACAGATTATCTATAAACACACCTTTTAGTAGGAAGGGATTATGTTGAAATAATGGTTTATTTACAAAAGAAAGATTGGTTGAAAAAAATTACAAATATCTTTAAGGTCACGAAGTTGAAGATGTTATTGATTTTGTTCTTATTGCTGTTGCTTTAAGAGAAAGCAAATCAGGTCAAAATAGAAAATGATGCTGATATTAGAGTCTTCCCCATAGAAACAGATGAGTCTATCTATATAATCAAGAATAATCTTCTAGTGATCGCACCAAACATGAAAGAATTGAACGTTTGCTGAAGGCAGTGCAGTTGTTAAAAAAAACCTGTGATGATCATCCATTTCTTTTTATAAGCAATCTTTATTTATGGAACCCAAAGGAAATGAATCTTGCAAACATCATCTGTCGAAAGAATAGATCTATGCATAGCTGAAATGAGATTTCTTTTCCCCCCATGTAAATAGGACAGTTTCTCTTTGTTATTATTCTATCTTCTACATGGATAAAACTAAATAAATTTGAAAGAAATAATTTTTTAGAGTTAATTTAAAATCATCTTTTATATTTTTAAAGGCTTTTATAAGTTCATATTCTGTAAAAAAATAATTCATGAAGTGTGTGTGTGTGTGTGTATTCTTTACTGTTTTTAGATTCTATATGAATTTTTATGATTTTATTTTAAACAAATATATTGAAATGTTGTTCATATATTTTATAACTTTTATGGTAGATTGTTTGAAAAATAAATTATGTTTACTGTCCTAGCATTTCCGCTATTAAATGTTCTGTTCATTTTGTTTTTAAAAAATGAACTGAGCCATTCGTAAATGCAGAAGATTGTAGTATGGTTCATCTTCAGAAAATATACAATTTTAAAAGAAATTATGTATTTCATGGTTCTCCATAAATTTATAACAATCTTATAGTTTTCAAAATAACTAGAATTTCCACGGGTACTACTAGTATTAACTATTTTTTGTTCCTGAATTGTATTTTAGTTTACTCGGAGAGAAAATTATTGAACATTTGTCTTTAAAGATTATGCAGTCTGTTATGAATGTCTTAACTATGTTGTGAAATTGAGGAGACAGTGATCAAATAAAAGATTGGGATTTTTAAATGTTGATGTAATGAAGTTTAACTTTGTACGAAGAAATTTGATTGTTGACGGCTGAAATTGAAAAAAAGGTTGAACTAATCGAACTAGCAAAGAGTATGGAACTTTAACAATGTGAAATAAAAAAGAATGCAATAAAGACTTCTCTTTTGAAATGATGAAACTTTGTGAATATTTCAAATTGTGTTCATTTTGCTCTTGATTACTAAAAGTATGTACTTTTGTTTGAAGCATTTTAAAATCAGCTAGGTGTCAACTACCCGTGTTTAGGGAACGGGGACACTTTGGCCATAACAAGGATACTATTAGACGATTATCTTCTTAAATGTAGATAGGATCGCTTCTCGGCCTTTTGGCTAAGTCAATCTTGTTTTTTATGTGTATTTTGGATAAATAAACTCGGCCTTTTGGCTAAGATCAAAGTGTAGTATCGGTTCTTCGAAACCGCCATGGCCTCGAAGTTCAGAGAACCACGGCCCTTCGGGGGTCCTTATGGCATACTCGGGTATCTTGGCTGTGGCTAGGATCGAAGTGGAGTATCTGTTCTTCGAAACCTCCATGGCCTCGAAGTTCAGAGAACCACAGCCATTCAGGGGTCCTTGTGGCATGCTTGGGTATCTCTGGATATATGGGAGAAGTTGCAGAGGATAATTGGCATGCTAATAGTTATCGCCTTCCGACCAGGGAGGCGATCACTATTAGCATGCTCGGGATTCGTCCTGAGAAGCTTTTGATCACTGACCAGCTTATCCCAGTCCTCATGGCATTTGTCTCAGTGAAAGGGGTTGGGGATTCTCAAGTGTCTAGTCACTGGGACATGAGATCTCCCCCCCCCACTCCCTACTGAATTCGGCACGAAATGACCCACCAAGGGTCGATGTGCCATTAAACAAAACAAATCAATCAATCAATCTTATATGTTGCTGAAGATGCATGATAAATCAAGTACGGCCATGCAATTATATCATAGGTCAAAACACAGTACTTGAATAAATCCATAATCATTCTGTTTGAACAATTTAAAACAATGACTTGAAGTTTCAGATTACTTCTTCTTTTATATTTTCTGGTGATTTGTGATATTCATTATTGTATTTTTTGTACTTGACACAAATTTCATTTTTCTTTTTCTTAACGAAGTATTAATTAATAAGATTGCAATGCTCAAAATGATTTGAACTTTGAGCTTAGAGTGGGCTGTTTCATTGATACTAAACGAACATTATTTTATGAGGCACTGCTTGTGTGCAACTACTTAACAAGCCTGAAAGTCAGACCATAGATGCACTAGTTCTTTTCTTGTCTGAAGATCTAGCAAGGTCAGTGTTGCTGACTTTATTTTCAAGTTTACATCTAAAATTGAGTCAAAAGATATCTTAAAACACCTAGAATTATCGGGATTTTAGCCCCTAGAAGTGTTATTTATCTGCCTCCCCACAACAGCAAATTTGATACAAGGTCGGTTTAGGGTGGGGTCCTGTACGCGAACGTGCAGGCAAGAGGGGTGGAGATCCCAAATCCCCATGACTAGAGACCTGAGGGGGGAGAATCCCAAGTGTCTGTGACTGAGACAAATACCATGAGGACCAGGATAGTGATACTTCCCTGGAAAGCTAGTTAAGTTTAGGGTGAGCATGAACGCAGACCCCACACTTAGACTAGCACACCCGATTAGCCCACATTGGGGAGAACAGCCTCATTGTTCTCCTGTGCTGGCCCCTAGAAGTGAAAAAAGAAATCTTCCCCTCGATTTTTGACCCCTTATATTGATATGTAAATGTAATATATATAGTATCTGTCAAGATATCCAATTGAAATTATCAGCACTGCAATTCACTAGGACTTCACTCCTTCAGCTTACCATAGACAAGTGTAAGCTTCCCTCAAAGTAGGAAGCTAATATAGCAATGGTGGCACCCCAAGGCCAGCTCTGATTGGTTAATATCCCAGCACTATGTAAATCACTGCCATTCAAGAGCCATCTACCTTGATAGACTCTAAACAGCCAATCATGAAGGGGAACACAACTCTATTAATTTATAAATAGTTAACAGTATCAATGAATTATTAAATTACAATATTTTAAATTGACATGAGCGACACTAGATCGATGTTTCATTCATTAGGAGTGGGGGGGGGTTCTATATGTTGATATGTCAAATTGTCAGATAATCAGTGATGACGATCACTGCTAGAGAAAAGCGTAGCACATCTAAAAATGAATCCTTTAGTTGGTTATTGATAGTATGCACTTCCCAATCTACAAAGAATAGACATTTATCAGTTATGTTGGTGTATTTAAAGACCATGACTGCGACGTATAACGATAGGTTGGAAAGCATTTGGTATGAATAGACATTCTGAGGAGCACCTTGCCAATGTGCCTAAAACGGAAAGTATATAACGGCTGCATAATACCAGCCATGACTTATGGTTGCGAAACCTGGAAATTAACCAAACGAGCAGAAAACAAACTTAGAATAGCACAGAGAGCCATGGAAAGAGCAATGCTAGGGGTAACGCTGCCAGCCTCCTGTTGCCCAGGTCATTCTATTTTGGTTATGGTCTGGGGAATCTTGTTATGGTTATTCTGTTGAATATTTACTTCAGTTACCTGTTTTTCATTTTTTTTCATATGCCTCAAACCTGAAACGAGTAGGACACATTTAACATATCCAGAAAGATAGTAGCTTTGAAAAGTTTATGAGATTATTATTGTTATGTCTTCTTTCTCCTTTCTTTGGTCTTCTTTCTCCTTTCTTTGGTCTCTTTTCCCTCATATTCATCAATTCTCTTCCTAATGAGTTTTTCGCAAGTGTGATGAATTGTCTCCATTCTTGACGATTTCTACTTTTTTTTTCCTCCACTGGTTTAGGACACCACCAGATTTCAGAGTATTTTTGCGTGTGTCTTTATAGCACAGTTTAGGGTTCCTCAGCCAATTCACCATACAGTAAGGCTTTTACTGGTCTGTCATTGTCCATTCTGGAAGTATACAGCCTAACTACCGTAGACTGCTTCTGACCAGCTTTAGCACGGTGTTCTGTGCTGTTTTGAATACTATATGAAATTTGCCTTTTATGTACATGTAAATTGGATGATTAATGTATCTTTTTAATAAAAATATATTTAGAATATTTGCTATGTATTTGTGAATGGGTAGGAAATAATACTTAGTCTGGAGCCTTGGTCACAACGTCCCAGAACCGTCCTGAAAACAATTTTAACTGTCCCAAAGGAAAGGTAAACGGTCCCAAAATCAAAATGTTGTTTCTTTTACTTTGTTATTATCATCTATAGTTGTTAGATGTTAGTAGCATAATAAAAACACCATTAAAATGTTGAGGAAATAAATAATTGTCAAACTCCAGTCCAAACCTGGAGTTGACTTTGTTTTTCTACCGTAATAAAAACAACAAAATGTTCTGGGACGTTAGTGAAAAAAGTTAGTCTGTAGCCCTGGTGGCAGTGATTCATAATTTCCCTTGGAACGCTAGTATTTCTTTTTATTTTACACAAATTTCATTTTTTTCTTTTCTTTCTTTGCAATCTTCTTGTTAATTAATACTTTGCTATGTTCAGTGCTCAAAATGATTTGTACTTGGCTTTGAGGTTAGAAGAGTGGGCTGTCAGTGTCAGCCATACCTAAATTCCAAAGTTGGTTCTGGTATTATACATTTAACTAAGGGAAAAATTATGCCTTCAGACAGTTCAAATGTTATTAAGTTGTTATAGCTCAGTGTTTCTCAACCTTTCTCAGCCCAACGCCTCCCTATCATATCTTGCCACATGTCAACGCCCCCTGTAGTTTAAATATGAGAAGTACTCAACACAGGTTTTGCTATCTTGTCATTATTAAGAAAAACATCAACATTCAGTTCAAAGGTTTTAATAAGGAAAATGTTATAGTAAGTATATCAATGAATTTCTAATGGGTGCTCATTATCAAATTAATTGGCTGCAAGGCAATTTAAAAAGTTTATTAAAAAGTAAATTACTTAAAAGAGTATATACAACATTTTTACTACTAGTGTAACTTGCCAATTACTTGTATAGAAATGATTGGCGAAATAAGCATTTAATAATTGCCTAATACTAATTCCTTCTCATTTGAAAGCAAATATGACTAAACAGCCATTTGTAAATCAGAATCATAGACATTATGGAATCTCTACAACGCTGCCTCTAGAAGCTTAAACGCCCCCCCCCTAAGGTCCTTAGACACCTCAATATCCTCTTGAAACAAACAAACAAATGCTCCCTAATAGGGGACTAGCACCCACGTTGAGAACAGTGTTGCCAACTCTGCCAATAAAAAAAATATTTTCGCGCTAGTTTGACAGCCAAAAAGCGCTAAACCTCCAGAAATGGCCAAAAACCACCAAAAAGATGCTAAAATTGGTCAAAATTAGCCAGAAAATGGTCAAAAATGGCCAGAATATTTTAGGCGGGAACACACTAATTTAACGCTGTTTGCACTGCCAAAACAAGAAATGCGCTAAATCTAGTGCGAAACTCCCTAAATTGGCAATGCTGGTTGAGAACTACTGTTATAGCTGATAAAGTAAGTGAATATTAAAATTCATTGATAGCTAACCCAAAGTAACTGATAAAAGTGAAAACATTTTTTGGTTAAAATTTAGTTCTCAACTGTATTGTTACGATAAATAAGTTCTAAGTGAGCTGGTTCTTTTTGAAACGTTTGTCAGGACATTTCACCGGCATTGTCACTGTAACATGGCCGGATGTAGAAACCATCGATTACCTGTTGAATCTGTTTTGGGCGTTGTCTTTTTTGTTGCTTTCTTTGTTCACCATGCATCTGTGGTCTCTGCTGTAAAAATAATTTGTTAAGATAAAAAGAATCACAAAGGCATATCTTGTTTAAAAGAAAGATTACAATTGGTTTAATACTCAGTCGTGGCATGAATCTTTTATGCAACAGATGCAAAAAAAAATGACGCCTTGTTTTTGTGACTTCAGCAACAATAGAGAGAGAGAAAGAGAGGGGCTGGCCTTACTTCCACGCTATTGTATCAAAGCCCATTAGATCAGGGGCCTTCTATTGGCAACGCTGGTTGAGAACTACTGTTATAGCTGATAAAGTAAGGTTGCAAGGTCCTGTTGACTGGGTCCAGGTTCACAATAAAATGAATAAAGAATAAGTGAGAAAAGTATTGATGACAATGAAATAAAGATTTGAAATATGAATTTATCATTGCATTGGTCATCAATAATTTATTTGTTTAAACTTTTCAAATCATAACAGCAATACTCTCCTTGGCGTGGGTGAAAAACGACAACAGTGTTAATGAGAAAGAGACTGGTGGTAGGCAAGACACAATTCATACATGTACAGTACAACATTTCACACATCTAGGTCTTTGAAATGAACACAAGTTTAGTTGCATTTGATCTTTGAGAGTGTGCAGTGGTCCTTTTGGTTAGTTGTAATTCCTGAGATAAAATGGATGGTTGATTATATGGTGTTTTTGGGACCTTTATCTTATCTTCTTGACCATCTCTGTCTACCAACAGCTTAATTTTCTCTGACTCGCTTAATATCTTCTGTTTTCTCACCTCTATTTTTATAAAGATTGGTGATAAGCTCCAAATTTCTTGTTTCCACCACAAAACACAAAATGTTTGGTTTCTTTATGATACCTTAATTCACTTCCATGTTTTATTTGGGTTTTTTTTCTCTCAAAGGGACAAGCCAAGACCCCCCACCCTCCCTGGGCCTCTTCGGCTATTTCTCTTCAAAGCATAGAACTTGGTCGATGGAAAACCAACTGATACTTGTTCTTGATATACTGATGAAGTCTTTAAAAATCTTCTTTCTTGGTTGATAAATTTGGGATGGTATCTTTTTCTTTTCTTCTTCTTCTTCCTCCTGAAATGCAAGCCCAGCTGTCTTCTCTTCATTCGATTACAAGTGGGTCCAACTACCTCCTTGCGAGCAGCAGCTTCAAAAATGGATATACCACAAGGGTGGGGTCTGTTTTCTTGCTGATAGGCGTGGCTGTCTCACAGCAAATGGGGCATTTGCACCCAGTGTTGCCAACTCAAAAAATATTTTTGCGCTAGTTTGACTGCCAAAACGGCTAAAAGCCACCAAAAAGATACTAAGGATGGTCAAAAATAGCCAGAAAATGGCCAAAAACGGTCAAAAGATTTTAGGCAAAAACACTTTTTGCAATGCCAAAAAAAGAAACACGCTAAATCCGCAACACTGTTTGCACCCCCCCATCTCGGAACCAACCTTCCCACCAAGGGTGAAGGGGTTTGAAAGTTGGAACCTTATAGTCTGTAGCATGATGTATGATGTACATGTCCTTGTCGCAGTGGCCTTTATGGCGCAGCGAATCGGCGACCAGGCAGGTTCATGGCCAAAAAATACCCCACAACACGAAGAGAAGAGAGATAAAAACACAGGAAATACACCATATCTTCCGGGTGGAGACCTGAGGGGAAAAATGTAAATTACACAGAACTTCTCCGTCTTGAGAGAAAAAAGTCCATCTGTTATCTGCTAAAATGGATTAACTTATTTCTGGAATCGTTTCTCAGATACAACGACGGTTCGAATCCCAAGACTTCAACAAAGCACTAATTTTCCTTGAATAAAAAAATACTCTCAATAACTATCAATGTAATCTATCATAGTCGACCTACCATCATAGTCGTTGACTGTCTGCTTTCCTTCTCCCACTTTAATGTCTAACCACCTCTCACTCTGTCTACCGCCCCATGTCCAGCGGAGCAGCCATAACCAGGTCTGCCTTTGGTCAAGATTCCTTGCCGCTGTGGAAGAGCGTTTGATTGGTTTACTACATATTATTCTAACCTTGCATGGTTGCAAAATTATTCCTGCCAGTATTATTTTACAGTCAATAAACGATAATGATGCAGTACAATTGTTTTATGTAATCCCAAATTAATGTTCCCATATAAAAAGACTTATTATTCGCTGGAGTTCACTCCATTGTGTCACCTCAGGATCAGGTCATACATCTCTGTTAACAGTCAAGTGTACCATCTGACATCTAGATAATACAGTAGGTCGTACCTGCTTACTCGACAAACGGTGGTCGGAATGCCTATCGTGCAACAGGGTCGCCACTATTCCGAATATACCCTTTTGCCCCTACTCACACAGTCCACCCTGGGAATATATGCTTTTGCTTATTATTATTTGACATCACTTATGTCTTTCTTAATTACTAGACCACTAACAGGCGGGGAAAATTTCTGTATGAAAAAAAAATTATGTAAATAAGTGTTTAATTCAATTTGTTTTTAAAAAGTTATGTTTGTAACTTTTAGGGTGGCTTTTTTTTTTTGTATGTATGCTTAACAGAAAATAAAGTCATTCTTCCTCTTACAGTCAGCCCCTCTACGAATGATACCAAAGTACCCACTGTTCCCCCTCTTACTCTCCCTTCCTCGCTATGAATGATACGAAGACCCCACTCATTGTACAAATAAGCGGTTTTTCAGCAGCAGCCAGATTCAGCTGAAAAAGTTGGTACAAAAATGTCTATTTCAGTGTGAATTTACATTGTAAATTGAATCTCCCTCCCCAACATATTTTGGTGGGTGATTTTCAAAAACTAACATTGGTACAATTTCATGGGTTTATGTTGTTTGGTTGTTGCAGTAGGCTCACATACAGACGGACGGACAGAGATTGTTATATCTTATAGCAGTACTTGCGTATAAGGTAGCTTCCAGGGTGGACACAGGTTCGATCCCTGCATATAGTTTGTTTCTTTATTCACATTTACGATTTAGGCCGCTCGTTTAGAAGTCGCTCACTCTGGCGCCGGGCAAATATAGGTTATCAACTAATAAATGTCATTATAATTATCATATTCTATCAGATATAAAATTATCCTTCATTTGATTTCATGCTGTCCACATCGAGAGCCACATTATATTCATGCCTAAAATACAAACATGAGAATGGAGAAGCCAACAAAGTTTAGGATTAAAAGACTCTTGCCTACCATGAGATCTTCGTTAGCTCAGTCGGTTAGAGCAGTACCTGCGTATATGGTAGCTTCCAGGGTGGACGCAGGTTCTATCCCTGCACAGTTTTTCTTTATTCACATTTATGATTTCCTGCTCGTTTTAGCAGTCGCTCACTCTGGTGCCGGGCAAATATAGGTTCTCAACTAATAAATGTCTTTATAATTATCATATTCTGGCGGATATAAAATTATCAATCATTTGATTTCATAAATGTTAGTATAACCAAAGCCTAAGTACAAGAAAGAAAATAATTTTCGGAATATCAAGCTAATTCAAGTACTTTATGGGGGAAAGTACAAAAGTCTAATTTATAATCTCTGAATAGAAATTGACCATTAGGCTTGTACTGTCATGAATTGGTATGTGTATGTACCTTTGTGTAAATGTTGTGGGGGGGAAATGTTGATGAGGATTCCTGCTCTACTATGACAGGTTCCAAATAAAAATCAGAACAACCCACATTTTAAGATTTATTTTGGGTAGCTGTTCTCTTCTCATTGATTGTGCTAAAATTAAATTCACTTACTGAACATTGCAATTGGTGGTGCAATTTGATCAATTTTGGATGTGCTTCTTCTTCTTCACATGGTGATGTATTTTAAGAAAGTATAGATGGTCATTAAATATTTATTCTTTCATTATACACTCTACTCTTGAATTTTCAAATGGATTGTAGGACTTGTTTAACCTCTCGTAATGTTAACCCATAACAGTTTTATTTCCATTTTGAGTTTAGGAATTTATAAAAGCAACAGTCTCTTGTTATACAGAGTGTCCCGAAAGTAATGCCCACTTTCCAGCTATTAGCTGTTCAGTTGCCAGACGATTAGTAGCCATGATCTAAAATGGAATAAATACTTCATTAGTTACATACCCGATTCAGCGCTAGAAATTAATGTTGTCTCGTCGTCGGTAAAAATGTGTTCGGGATAAACAAATATCTTCCCTGGGACGGAAGTGATTTTAAAAAAGAAAAAAAAAATTAATTTTTTTAAATCACTTCCGTCCCGGTGGCGTCACAGGGAAGATATCTTCTTTTATTTTTAATGAGGATTGTTCTTGTTGTTTTTTGTTACGGTAGAAAAACAAAGTCAACTCCAGTTTTGGACTGGAGTTTGACAATTATTTATTTCCTCAACATTTTAATGGTGTTTTTATTATGCTACTAACAAATAACTAAGTATGATATTAACAAAGTAAAGAAACATTTTGATTTTGTGACTGTTTACATTTGCTTTGGAATGGTTAAAATTGTTTTTCGGGGCGGTTCCGGACAGTAGTGAAAAAAGTTAGTCTGGAGCCCTGACCTGATTATTACACAGATCGATGCAATACATGACTAAAACAAGCCTGAAATTCAGACCATAGATGTGCTATTTAAACACGAGTTCAGTTAAATGTTTTAAAAAAATAAACAACGATATGAGATATATTAAAATGTCTTAGCTTCATTTTCTGTCTATTTCATGCCATGACATATTTGAATGAGATGAAAGCCATTTAACGTCTTGTTGAATACTTCAATTTTTTAAAAATGTTTGCCAATTTGTTCATGTAGTAAAAGATTGTATTGTAAAATAAATAAAAATCTGTTATTGAGTTCAGCTTATAGGATCATAATACAAAGAAGCAATATTTATACATGTTTTTTAATTCATGTTTTAGTGAAATTGATTTATAATGAATTCTTTACCCCAAAAGAATGACCTCCAAAGAGGCTAGGGTACCTACATACTTATGACTGGTGACTTGTGTTATAAAAATATGAGGATATATTTTTATTCCATCAGACACATCATTCAGTGTGGAGAATGAAGAGTGGGGGAGAGACAATGAGAGCCAACAGACTTTTCTTAGACAGCAGGGCATACGGGTCCTTTGAAATTGGTCCTGTCTTCGTCCCAAGCGTAAGGGATCTCTCTGCTCTCTCCGAGGGTGTTGTGTGTGGCTTTTATTAGGTTCGAACGACCATGCTGATTTTCCAGTCCGCCCCCTGCAACTCAGGGATTTAGTCAACATCCTGTTTATGACCTTTCCACACCTTGTGTGTCTTCCGATCCCTAGCCTCTGCAGCTCAGGGTTTTAGTCAATAGCCTGTTTTGTTTGTTTTTTGTTTGTTTTTTTTGTCAATATCCTGTTTATGACTTTCAACACCCGTGGTGTCAAATCTGTGACCTCTTCCCACAGCTGCCTAAATATCCAATACTTTGTCAGTGTTGAGGTTTACTGTAGGATTTCAGGATGCTCCTCATTGATTACATATAAAATCGCAAAGACGGAAACTTTATCAAGGGAAAAAATAGAGGATTTTATGACCCATAGAGGCATTAACTTGTTGCGAAACCTGGTTTACATTCTGTGGAATTTAGAATTAAGGAACAGGCAGGAAATTAAGTCATCATTATGATTAAAGCCTATCTTCTCATTTTGCTGTGATTCAGTCAATTGATTTTTATTGGTATTTAGATTTAGATGCTTCAGACAATCTGCTTCTCGTCTGCCACAAGATCTGTGTCAAAGAATAAAGCAGGATGGTTTACTTGTTAATGACACTTTGTCAAGTACTGTTTTGTCTATTCTTATTTCTATGGTCTGTTTTGTTATGAGCTCTCTCTGCCTGCATGTCCCAACAACATCATGTCAGTTGGGTCTGCCTTTTATGAAGCTGTTTATCCCTTTGGTATTGAACCTCTAGCTCCTATGATGCTTTGAGTATTGGGTAGGAATATGACTAGATGTGAGGTACAGGGTGTTCAGCAAAATTTAAGCTGCATAGCAACAGGTTAAGTGGGAATGGGCAAGTTGGTTGGCCAAAAGTCTTAAGTGGCTGGCCCTTAGCTGGGATTGTTGTCTTTAGACGTCCAATACAAAAAACTGCCAGTGATCTCACTTTGAAACATTTTCAAGTAGGCAATAATGGAAAATTGAGTCGGACAAGAAGACAATGTAGAAAAAAGCCAATAGATTTCTGGCCATCTGACAGTCAGAAAAAAGACTGCAGAAATAGCAGTAAAAAAGACAGTGTCAGAAACAGATCCACCTGGGTTTGAACTAGCACCTACACTTTCCCGCATCAATTGCCATCTATGCCTTTTCTATCTTTTCGTCCACCAAGCGTCTTGCATTTGTTTTCACCATAAGCATTTATCCCGTCTTTGTAAACCAGTGTCCCTCTCGTCAGCTTTTAGAGAATAAACAAGAGATTTGTTTATACACAGCTTGTCTTCTTTTGACGCGTTGTTTCCAGTTCCACAGGTTTCACAATGTATGCATTTTCCGTCCCTGGCACTTCTTTTTTCACAGCTGCATCTGATTCATTTCACTGGGAATCCCCAGAAGGTGGTCTCTGAAGAAAGTTGGCAACTCAACAATTAACTTTCATCTTTAATGTGTAAAAGCCTCCTGCAAAAGTCTGTATTATTTAACAGAGAGCCAAACATTATCTATTTACACTTGCATTTCATTTTTGTTCCCGGTGAATTCTGTGCCAGATTACAGCAGTGCCCTTATCATAACAAAAGCACACCTAAAAGTATTACTGCCTAAAAAAAAGAATATAGTAACAATAAATAAGTGACTAACATTACTATGTGTTATTTTTCTTGTTTCAATATACATGGATTCTTGCTTAATTTATTGAACCCAAATTTGATTTGTTTCAAAAGGTCTCTTTTATTATCTTACACCGGATGATGTCAATTGTTTTAATTAAACTTTTTTAGTTTAATTTATTTTATGTAAAAAAAAAAAAGATT
The DNA here is from genome assembly GCA_006491835.1 of Architeuthis dux. Taxonomy (NCBI): domain Eukaryota; kingdom Metazoa; phylum Mollusca; class Cephalopoda; order Oegopsida; family Architeuthidae; genus Architeuthis; species Architeuthis dux. The sequence continues at coordinate 523,388 of VCCN01004221.1, read as the reverse complement.
TTTTAAATTTAAAAAGGGGGGTGGCACAATATAGGGAAGGTGGTCCCAATTGTAAAGTTCCACACTTGCGCACTCTGTTAAAAACAGTGCACAAAGGTTGTGTGCCATTTTTAACATTGAGTGAGCGAGTGTGTGGAAAATTCATGAAAGAAAAACAGAATTTAATACATAAATTATATTGTTATTGCTTTGAATAAATTAAATTGTTTATGTCTGTAGAAAGAATTAATTAGTAATAAATATTGTATAGCTGACGACACCCAGTGTAACACAAAAAAAGAGACCTTTTGAAATGAGTCAAATAATAATTAATAACTTAAACATTCATTCATACATAATCATGCATACATTCATTATTTTTGCCGATTGTCTTTGAAAATATAACATTTATAAACATTAGTGATTTTGATTTTGTCCAGATAGAAACCATTGATACATTTGCTGACAGTAACAACAGTGGTGTACTCATGCTTTTTGTTAAAACTTTGCTTATTGTCTTCAAATTGAAGATGAAGTAATTTCTAAGTATGATTAAAGGTGTTTTTTGTATACTGTATAGTACTTATGTTCGGTTCATTTTTTATTTTAGTGAGTTGTATATGGGAGTTTATAAAGTCCCTTGTATTGGTTCCTTATCAACTCAGTACTTTGAGATTGCTTAATAATTATTTAAACTGTAAGAGTATTATCACTGACTTCACCTTAATTATAATAGTACTAATAATAATAATAATAATAAATGAATTTATAGAAAGTGCCCTGTCTCGGGAACCTCAATACTTAAGTCTCCAATGGACAAAAGCGCTTGAAAACATGTGCAATTAATTGCAGTAAAAAATATAAGTCCTATTAAAGAAGAGTAAGAAGAAAGTGCAACTTGTCGATAAAGTTTTTTACAAAACACAAGGCAGTAGCTAGTTACGAAGTGTATTTATTTACTGAGTTCATATAATTATGAAAGTCTCGAAACAGTTTTTATTTTTGATTTAAAGCCTTATTTCTTTATTATTGAAAATCTTCAAAAAATGAAATGACTATACTATTAGTATACAGTCATTTCATTTTTTAATTTAGTAATAGTATTACTAATTCTATTAACAAAAAAATGAATGAATGTGACTTGATATTTTTATCTTTATGATATAACTAAGATATTTTAGGCCCAATATTAAAAATAAAACTGGAATTTTGGCATGTAAGTATACCACCCAGCAATGATGTCGAAGTATTGACATACTATAAGTAATCATTGAGACATGGCTTGTGTAGATTGTTATCGATGCAAGTTAATTACACAAATAGAATTAAGCGTGAGAAAGATTGTTGAGTGGAGCAATCAGAGTGTCAGTCAGATCGTTGAATTTTTCTCACCTGTGCTGCTACTATTACACTATACGGTTTCTGTATTTAAACTATGAGAAGTAGGGGTGCTGTGAATCTGTCAGTGCTTGACCCTGACTTACCTCACACTGTGTGCACTTGGTGACTTCTCCTCATTAGTCCAAATGTTAATAATCTATTTAGTGTAAACCTACAGATTTATGTACACAATTTTTAGGATAGAGGGGGACTTGGATGAATTTAAATACATAGATAGACAAACTCTAATTCTTAAAAGATCACGCACATTGTCTCTTGGCTATGTTTTTGTGTTTATCCTGTTAAAGTACCATTCATTAAGAATGTTTATTAATCACCACTACCAAAGGTTTAGGTTATTCATGTGTTCACACATTTATATCTATGTATCCTGACTTTGCCAGCCTAACCGTACAGAGTAGAAACTTGAAATTTTGCTCATACACTCTTCAATGTGTATGGGGAAAAGCTTCTTTTTTTTTCTTTTTTTTTCTTTTAAATTCCCCTCCAAAATAGGGTTTAGTGGAGGTTTCAATTTTCAATGTAAGCTTATGCTAAATTGGTCACTAGTTTGTGCCCGCTTGTTTTTTGAAAATTCAGACATTTTCTTAGTGATCACAACCCAATTTTTTAATTAATCACCCCCAACACAGAATATATGACATTTTTTTTAGTGATCACAACCCAATTTTTTATTACCCCCTACACAACATATATGGGTGGTGGTGATTCATAATTTCCCTTGGAATGCTAGTTTGGATTGCTGTCTTTAAATAATGAACTATACTTGGTCTTACAGAGATGTTGTCGTCTTCATGCTATAACTCCATATAAAAATTTTCAGTAAAAGTTAAACTGGTAGTTCATACAGTTCTCAAAATAATTGGCTGGACTTTGAATCTGGAGGTGAATGTCTGGACTTTCAACATGTCTTTAATGATTTTATACCCACAGTAAATGAAGAATTTATATTTGGAATTTCTATGGCAGATATGCAGCATTTCATTATAATTAAGTGTGGCCGGGGGAGCAGCTCAGTTGTTGTGTTCTAAATGTGGCAATAACTTTGATTATACAGGGTGGCAAAAAACCAGCTGAACAATTTGTTTTCTCTGAAAACAATGGACCCTTCCACTTAAACTTAGGGACAGAGAAACATAGAAACAAGCAGAAAAAGTTGTCCATAACTTTAAGTGGGAGTGTCCATTGTTTACACAGAAAACAAACTGTTTAGCGGCCACCCTGGCTGTATTGCCAATTTAAATGTTTTGTTTTTTTAAAAATTTTTCAAATTTGGGAATGTCTTTCAAATTTGAAAAATTGAGAAAAAAACCCGTCTAAATTCACAAACACTGCCCTGATGTGTGACTGATGGAAATTTCCGTCATTTGCAGTTGAGCCATAGCAATGACCTGAAATTTCCGTCATTTGCAGTTGAGCCATAGCAATGACCTGAAATTTCCGTCATTTGCAGTCAGTGGGTTAAAAAGATGCTTGCTAGTGTTACTCAAGTTGCATGATGACATATTTTCCCTAATGTGTATTATTTTATAATGAAGAATTCTTCATTGAGTTGTTTTAGTAATGCACTTATATGTACAAATTTGTATTTATTATTCCTATTTCTTTCAAATCTTCCCAACTCATGGTTGTATTTCTTTCTTTCTTTTAGGCAAGCAGAAGCTTTAAAGGCAACTGTGGCTGGTGAGTACTTTTTCTTCTCTTTTCAACATTTGTATCTCTTGATTGGTTTTGATGACGAAATATTATAGAATATCTGAGACGACGGATACTGTTACCCTTCTCGGATATGAAGATCTGCTGACAAGCTGGACTGATTCTTTGCATGTTTTCTTTGTTGCTTTTCTCACTTTTCTGATGACATAATTATCAGTCAGATATTTAATTTCAATTTCTTGCTGGGAAGCTCTATATTGAACCAATCATATCATCTCTAATCAACTTGAAGCATATTAAATTGGATGCTAATTTGAGGGCATTAAATATTGGTCAAGTCACATAGACTAATTGTTTAATGTCATCAAAGATGATGTTGAAAGTAAGGATTCTAGATGTTCATATAAACGAGTGCCTGTGTTTTAGAAAAAATATCAACCTGTGAAATATTTAATCTCAATTGTTTTATTTGCACGACTAATATAATATGCCAAGTGCATGTCTATAGTTTTTGTCTGTAACACCAAAGGAAATAACTTTCATATTTTTATGCAAGTGTTACTTCCCTTAGAAGACTAATTCATTAATTTATTTGTAAGAGAAAGATGATTGTACACAATATTTTAATTCTATGACAATTTCTCAATTGAATTAGCTTCACACCTTCTCTTTATATTCTAAGCTTTTATGTAAATGCGATTGCCATGGGGCCATACCTCTGCATTGCACTAAAAGGGGAAGGGTGTGGCTCACCTCAAAGCCTTTGTGACACTAGTTGTTGGGACTGAGCAATTTTTGTCTCTGCCCACACGTACACATGTTGGCCCCTACTTTAAACCGACTGTTAAATTTGCCCTCGTGAGGAGGCAGATAAATCCAATAAAGTTAGAATGATAGCCATGTTCGAAACACTTCCTAATAAGCAAACAAAGATAATTTTGTCTTTGTGCAAATTGATTGAAGCTAAAATTGTGCAAGGCTTGGTTTTTCCTCAAAATTAATAAACTATAGTCTCTCTTCAAGTTTTGAATTTTATTCAAAATAAAATCTTTTTACAAGCTTGCCTTTCAACTGAAATGATTTTTAAATGTGTTTTAACATAACTTTATTACTTAATTTATAGTTTCAATTAAGATATTGGAAAAGGATTGTGCTTCATAAAACCAGGAAAGAGAGTTGGCTTTTTAGTTTAGAGGACATTAAAAAAAGAGACTTAGAAAGATGAAAATGTTATGCAAATTTGTAAGAATAGTATTTTGAAATATAGGTGATATGTGAGCATTGATAAAATATTTGATTGAAACAAATGCAATGTTTCAAACAACATTTCCTGAAGGTTCTTTTGGAAGAAGAAATAAATATAATCACCTATACAGGTATATGTACCTAGAAAAACCCCCCCAAAACATGGTACCTAAAAACAAAGACACTTATTCCTCTATAACTTTTTTAATATAACATTAAATCCAAAACTGATTGTTTCTTCTATAGTTTTGAGAAGGGTCATTAATTCAAATGGTTCTTCAGACAATTGAACTCCTTCTTGCTATTTGTGTTGTAAACACAACGTTTTGGACGATCCATTCTTTGGCTTTCTTCAGGGCTTATAAGGGCCAACACCCTTTAAACATAACTTCTGTTTAACCCATCACACTCGGATTTTACATCTGAAGGGTCATTAATATTCAAATTGTCCTTCGGACGATTGAACTCCTTTTTATTTGTGTTGTAAACACAAAGTTTCGGCCGATCCATTCTTTGGTCTTCTTCAAACATATACACACACACACTCTGAGGTCTGCTAAGTAAGGTTGCCCCTACTCGTGACCAACTGTGTTTACGTCATCTCCTGTAAATGTGGTATTGTCTATAATGGAAAAACAGGCCGCCCCCCTCAAGGTCACACTTGATGAACACAAGAAAGCCATATAGATGGATAATAAATCAGCTATGGCCGACCACATCTGGAGAGAGAACGGTGAGCATCTTCCTCTCTGGGAGGAAGTCCAGATTATTGACAGAACGATGTTGGAAGCAGAGAAAAATCAAAGAGGCAGCTCACATCAAAATGTTGACTAAATACATTAGCCAGACAAGTGCGGCTTTCAACCCAATGTGGCTTCCACTTCTCAACAAACCTAAACCCGACAAGACAAAGACATAGAAACACCCGGGCCATGTGCTATAAATGCTACCCTCCTTTAAACATTCTGTTTAACCCATCACACTCGGATTTTACACCTGAAGAAGGCCGAAGAATGGATCGGCTGAAACGTTGTGTTTACAACACGAATAACAAGGAGTTCAATCATCCGAAGAACCATTTGAATGATTGTTTCTTATTCACAAGGTTTATTTATTTCTAGAAAACTGCAAACAACGGCACTGTCATCATATTCTGTAGCAACTGGGGTGGGGGAATGCTGATGTTTGGTGGGTGATAACAACACAATTTTTCACATAACGGCTCCTAAAATTTGTGGACATTGATTTAAGTTTGTAAGTTAGTATTTGATAAGAGGTACCAAAATAAATGCTGTTTTTGTATCTTTTGCCATATGCAGAAACTTGTCTATATAATGTTAAGTATTTTGAGTTATTCCCCTTAGGCAGGAGAGTGCTTATCAACTTCTGGTAATGTTCTGTTTTATGTTCTGGTGAACTAGCAGCAATATTGTTATTAGATCAGAGAAGACACATGTGTGTCGTTGACCGCGGTCATTGTATGAATATAGGATCTGTGTGAGTACGTCTTTTGTTGCATTTTTAATCTGTTAATATCTGTCATTATACCAAGCTTACATATAGTGCAGTGGATATAAAGCTTCAATATAAGTTTACATTTTATTTATTGAGATATAGTACAATGAAAAGTAAAAAATAAAAAAAATAAAAAAATAGGGCTCTAGGAGTAATAGTTTTGAAATTATGGGTGAATATGTCCATTTATCTTTTGAAGAACATATTGGAAAAGAAAAAAAAACTTCAACCATTACTGAAAGTATGATTTCTTGTGTTATAACATTTAAACCCCCTGGGAATAAATTTTACTAGGTTGGAGCATACAATAAAACTAGAAAAAACAAAAAAATGTTTCCCCTCAGATTTTATGTAAAAAGTTATCTTTTGAGGTACATATGTACAAAAAAGATATATAAATTTGCTTTTTTACATCCACCCCACCCCCATTCAACAAAATTCATTTGAAGTTTCTCTTTGTTCAGTGAATCCTATTTTTCACCAAATCCAATCTTCTCTCCTTTCATCGAACTTTTGATTTATTGCATTCATATGATATATCTATCTCCTGTGCCATCTTTGACGACTGACATGAAAAAAAAATGAATCATTCTTTGCTGCTTCTGGTGCTGACAATGGATGCCAATTTACACAATGATTGAAATATTTGGAATTGCGTATTCTCAAAATACTTCCAATGAAATGATGTTTCTGTTAAGATATGGGGGAAAATGTTGAAATCCAAACATTTAATTCTATTGTAAACTTCATAAAAATTTTAAGAGATTATGAACAGCTGATTGGTGATCTATACACTCTTCTTATCTGTTTTGCTCAATGCTTACAAGTATTCTTGGCAGTAGAGCTAAGAGGTTTGTGTTACCATCATGTTTTACGTTGGTTACAATGATTTACACAAGCCTGCCTAGAAAGAAATATATTTCAAAGCAAAATCTATACTAATATTTGAGCACTGTTTGTTTGTCCATGCCTCTTCGCAAAAACTACAAGCCCTATCAACCTAATATTCTGCAGATAGACTGAGAAGAGATCAACTTTCCACATAGGAAATGTGTGGTTGACCTCGGAGGTCATTCAAGGTCACCAGAGGTCATTTCTAGCCAATTTTCAGAGTTGTTGGCCACCATTTTGCACCAAGGATGGTGAAATTTACCATACGGATACATCTTCTCATGGCAAAGATCACAATCTATGTAACATTGACCTCTGAAGTCATTCAAGGTCATTTCTGGTCATTTTAAAACATTTTTGCACCTATGAAACTGAAATTAGATATAGGGATAAATCTTTACATGGCGAAGCTCATATTCATTGTGATTTTGACCTTTGAGGTCACAAGAGTTAATTTCTAGTGGGCCACAAATTCACACCAAGCATACTGAAGTTTTGTATAGGGTTACATCCCTCACATCAAAGGTAACATGTTAGACGAGTTTGGCCTTGGAGCTCATTCAATGTCACTAGATGTCATTTCTGGTCATTTTTACTCCCATTTTCCGATAATATTTTGGCTCCTATGGAACTGAAATCAGTTTTTCATGGCAAAAGTTATGTGCAATGCAAATTTGACCTCAGTAGTCATTCAAGGTCAACTGAGGTCATTTGTAGTTTTCCGAGTTGTTGGCCACAATTTTGCACCTATGAAACTGAAATTTGGCAGAGTGGTTAATTTGTTCACGTCCAAAGTATTTGGCAATGTACTTTTGCCGTCAAAGGTCATTCGGGGTCACCATATGTAATTTCTGGTCATTTCTAGCCATTTTTCTAAGTTGTTAGCCACAGTTTGGCACTTAGTATGCAAAAATTTGGCAACGGGGTTCACCCTTACTTGGCGAAAGTTATAGGCAATGAAAGGTTTTTCCTGGAGGTCACTCGAAGTCATCTAAGGTCTTTTCTGGTCATTTCTAGCCAACTAAAGCAATTTATAGCATAATATTGAGTTTATGAAGTACAAACTTTTTTTTTTACCTTCCTAATGGTTGAGCTGATAAGGTCAAATTCAATTGGGTAGGTGGTAAATTTCTGCCATTCTTTTACGCAGAATCGTCCCAGAGGTCAGTTTTGGACTAAATTAACTTTTTAAGAACATTTTACAGCCAAACAATTACATTCTTGGAGGTAATTTAGTAAGTGGCGTTAAACAGTGCAGAAAAACATGATAGGATAGGTGGTGCTGACCCCCAAGATCATTGGAGGCTTAATTTTAGATTAAAATAGCTTTTGGGAGCAAAACAAAATAAAGATTAAGATTAAAATTATCAAATTTTAACAAGGCACAAGGACAATCTCTCATGATCGCTGGCCTTTACCTGACTTATCTATTCTTTTTCCCGTGGACAACTTTATATTGGTTGTTCTAGGGTTGGATCCCCAGGCAACCTTTTCATACTCGCACCCAATGGGAAAAGCAATTCTGTACTGTATCCAGATGCCCTGTCAAACTAAGGGACACAATCATTTGTTCTTTTTGGTGCATCAGAATATTTAAAAAGCTACTTTTACATGTGTAGATAGTGTAATAATTGTCTGTTTTTTCATTGGTTGTGTTGTGTGAGAAGAAATCTATCAAAGAACATATTTTTCCTGTTTGGTTATATCTTCAGGTATTTTTCCCACCTGGCAATGCCGGGTATCCCTGCTAGTAAAAAAAATAATTCCTCTTTTTATAAGTCATTTACATGTAAGATCCATTATATTAAAATAATGTAATAATTATCTGGTTACATTTTCTTTAATGGGTAAATTTCATTAAAATATAAATTAACATAACTTAATGCCATCCAAATGCTTACTTGATTCTGGTTAAAGTACAGATTTACATAAAGTTATTATTTAGGCAAGGATAATTCAGTTTGCTTTATTATCTAAAATACACCTAATACTGGTATAAATATGCTGTTAAAATGGGGTAGCTTGGTGACTGTATTGTAATATGTAATGCAGTTATCACAGAATTATATTATTATTTATTATAATAACATATGCAATCAATTGCAGTAAAAATATAAGGCCCTAAGAAGAAAGTACAACTTGTCCATAAAGTTGTTTTACAAAACACAGGGCAGGAGCTACTGTTACAAAGTGTATTACTGAGGTCATATAATTATGAGAATCACAAAACAAAGTTTTTATTTTTTATTTAAAGCTTGCTAATGTATGTATGTTCCGGATATCATAAGGTAATTGATTCCAAAGTCTGGGTGCTATATAGCTGAAACTCCTGCACCCATGAGTCATATTCATAAAGACAAGTTCTAAAATCAAACCATCTAAGTATCGGATGTTAATAAGAGCACAGAGTTCATATGGGCACATATCATGCAGACATTTGAATACTGTAATTAAAATTTTGAACATGACTCTTTTTTTTCTATTCTAAGCCAATGTAGGCCGATAACGCCGGTCCTAATTGACTCGCATTTCCTAAATTTCAAAACTAACCTAGCAGCCGCATTTTGAACTTTGCATGGTTTTTAAAAACTTTTTCATTCAGAAATTCACATCCTGCATCTTAGTGTCTAAACCTCCATTATTGCAGTTTTTATAGAGTAAACAAAAATATTGTTTATTTCTACAAGTGGTCAGCATTGTCTATGGTGTTTGAACATGTTTTATGCAATTGAGCCCAAGGCATACAGTTAGATTTTTATATTATTGGGAACAGTGTTCTAACTCATTCTGAAGCTTTTATGATGATCAATATGTGAAAGTTTATTTTTAAATAATATTTTAACCCTCCTACCCATATAAATGAAATGTAAAAAGTTTAAGTTTTTATTTGTATATGTGTGTGGCTTACCCCTCCTTCATTGTCAGATATGCTTTATAACAAAGTTAGTGATAAGAGCAGGCAACACATTTTGATAAGATTTCTTCTGTATCCTTTAAGGTCCATTTTATTTATTTATTTTTCTTACTATCTTTAGGGCTTTTGTCTTTGAGCAGGATGTGAGGTTGTCAAATATACTATATTTGAAGTTTCTGTCAGGCTGCTACTTATATACATAAATATAATATGGTTATAAGTATGCGTCACAAATCTGCATAAGTATATTAA
>VCCN01004221.1:496822-509403 GCA_006491835.1 Architeuthis dux | reverse complement strand
TTTTTTTTTTTTTTTTTTTTACTTTTATAAAGAACATAAAAGTTAGAACACAGGTTGTCATCAGATTGAATACATATTTTGTTTGAAAAACTAGTATATTAGTAGCATATAGTAATTCTATATATGATGTAGAAATGTATTCAGAATAGAGCTCTGTTGGAAAGCAGTATTTTAAAATATATATCATGCCTTTGTAAAAAGCAAGAAAAATAATTTGCTAGTATAGTAGTAGCAGTGGGATATTATCTATATTCATGCTGTGTGAGCCATACCACCTGTTAGAATGATGTTTGGATACATTTCTGCATTTTTAGATAGATTATTTACTTGGAGGTTTTGCTAAAAGACTGGTACTGGTATTTATTTTCTCTCTGCTAAAGTGTGTACATAGAAAATAGTTGAAATTATTATGCTGTTTCCATTTTGGATTGGAGTGGGATTAGTGTTTTATAATGAGTAATCAAAATGTCACTTTTATAAGTTTATTAGACTTTTATATTGGATGGTGGAAACGGAGTCAATTAACTCCTAATCTCATAAGCCGCTTGATATCACTCCTTATTCACAGTGGAACTCTTCAGTGGCGGAAATAAAGTTTGTTAAAATAATCAATAAAAAAAAAATGACCTAAAGCTGAAAGAGAGGTAACTCTGGTCGTTAGTTATTCCCTTTGATATTAACATTTAAAATTTCCTCTATGAATTTAAGAGTTAATGACTTGATTATTGGAAAAACATAAGTTGCTATCTCATTAAATTAAATCAAAGTAGACTTTTGTTTATGCAATTATTGATTTTATTTGTAATGCACTGCAATATTTATCTGTGATAAATTCTAAAATTATATTTGTGGCTTTAGAAGAAAGAAATTTTCTTTTTAATCAATTTGATTTTGTATATTTTTACTGCAAAGTTATCACGACTTGTTATTCTCCTGAGAATAACTTGTTAGAACAGTGAACATTTTGGGTGCCAATATTTTCCCCTCTGTAATTTCTACCCTTCAATTACCCAAGCAAATATTCCATTTTTCTCAAAAGTTGATGTTATTGTTGTCTGCATAATGAGTCACTGTAGTTACATCCATTTCACATCAAAATATCAGATTCGTAACTTGGGGTTTCTCCAAGTAGTTGTCAGTTGATTACTGTATTTACTCAAGTACAATGTGATCTCAAATATAATGCGACCCCCACTGTAATGAAATTGCACTCTGTGTTCGTGTGTACGTGACAAAAAACCCATATCGCTAAGAGCTGTGTTAAACTGCATACGTGACAAACTGGACAGATCGAATTACAAACTAGACAGAGATTGTATTACCGGAAACCATTAAAAGGGGCAAAATTTGAAAACAAAGGAGTTGAGATCTGAAGCAGTTAGTGACAGGTGGCAGAAAGACCCCTGCCCGTTGTGAGGGAGGAGAGAGCCGGTTAAAGAGCAGTTTTAGATTTGAATCCGGGGCAACAGGTCAGAGATGAAGTAGGAGGCTCTTTCACCCAGATGGATGAAAGAAAGAGGGGGAACCCTTGATTTTCGTAGTTGTAACTCAGAAAAGTAACCAACTCATTTAGAAAACTAAATGCAGCAGAATTCTGTATCTCTAAGCTATCCGCAAACCGGAAATAAAACAACAGATTTCCAATTGAAGATCTTTGAATTTTGTCGTAATTCCTCTTCACCCATGTGGGAGAGTCTTTCTCCGAAATTAATTTTCCTCCCTCCCTCTCTCTCTCCCTCCCTCCCTCTCTCTCCCTCCTCTCTCCCTCCCTCCTCTCTCCCTCCCCCCCTTTTTTAAAATGTGAAACCTTCAAAGAATATCTCGATGAGAAAAACAGAAAAAAGCAAGCCAAAGTTAGAGCAGAAAACGAACGTTATCAAGGACAAAAACGAGTGCATGTAAACTTCTTCCTGCGCATCTGAAAAGTGAAATTTGCCTAGCAACATGTTAGGAAGGTTACAAATAGCAATGCATGATGGCTCAAATTTAATTCGAAAGTGAGGCCGAAGCATAATGGCCACTTGTTCTATTTGCAGCAGATCTGCCACAGAAAGGGTTTTAATAGATGCAATTTATTAACTTCCCTTTTCCCTTTGGACATTGTCTTGTGGCTTCATTTGCTCAACATGATTTATTCATTTCAACCTATTAGAAATCAAAATCATAATCTATTTCTGTTATCATCTTGAGATACTTTGAATTGAAATTTCATTTTGCATCAGGTTCCACGGAATAAAAGCTGACGTGCAATTTTAGCAGGAAAATGTCAAGTACTTCTTGATTTTCCTGGCTGTAATCTTATCTGACATTATATTCTGTCTTAATTATCTGATCAGATCTTTAAAAAAAAGAATCATTCAAACAAATACATCCATCTTACTATAATTCACCAAATCTTTTTCCGTCTGTCTGTACGTGATCACATAACTCAAGGACAGCTAGAGCTATGGCCACCAAATTTTTTGTGTTTACTAATGGGACCCCAGGGAATGTTTTTAGCATATTAGATTTTGAAAATTCCCAAAAGAATAATAGTGTGGAATCTGCGCTCACACCAATAATAATCATCTGATTTCCACCTATCTGTCTTACTATAATCCACCTATCTTTTCTGAAATCCCTCCCAGATATTTAAATTAAATGGGATCCCAAAATTCATGATGGTGATGATTTTCAAATACGGTATGATTCAATAAATACATAGTTCAATTCCATGATCTCCTATTGGGTCCAAAGGCCCCATGTAGGCTTACATAGTGTAGATTTTCTGATAGCAAAAATCAAATCTGGATTTCTTGAAAGAATAGACCAGCATTTTGTTTAAATATATGCACAGATGCACAAATATCAGTATACTAGCAGGTGTACTCAGCATTGCACTGGAAAGAAAACCTTGACTGTAAGATCACATAAATACAAATGTTAATCTATAGAGAATTTTTAAAAAGTTGGGGGTGGTTCTGGACGAATGAAAATTGCAAACCGAAATAGCAAAGTGTTGGTACTTTCAAGCAATAATACCTTCGTTACCTATATGAAACTGTCAGTTTACAAAAGAAAATGTAGGTTTACTGATTTTATATCTACGATCAGGGCTTGAAATTAATATAGTACCATCATCCCAGGGACAGTAAAAATGTGTTAGGGACAATATCTTCCCAGGGACGCCTCCAGGACGGAAGTGATTTTATTTTTTTAAATTAATTTTTTTTTAAATCACGTCCCAGAGGCTTTATTTTTTTAAAGGGATTTTTCACAAAAAAAAACATTGTTTTTCGGGACAGTTTACATTTCCTTCGGGACGGTTAAAATTATTTTTTAGGACAGTGGTAAAAAAAGTTGGTCTGGAGCCTTACTTTACGTTAGTCCCGTGACCGCCAGTTGGACGAAAATACAGCTGTGAAGTACCGCACTTAGTCCTGTTCTGAAGCAGAAAATAATTAATCTAGGCTGGGTGGGGAGATGTTTATCCGAAAATATGTTAAGATAGTTTTGCTTTTTTTAAATCCAAAATCGAATGGTGTTACTACGGACAGAAAGTAAGGTACCAGCTATGCCTAATAGCTACATTATTAGTATAACATCAAACCCACAGCAAACGTAAAAAGGTTTTGCTAAAAAAAAAACACATTAGCAAAGTTAACGAAGGTTTGTTAGGAAGCAGCAGAAATAAAATCTGTAATGAACTATTAATACATTTCTTTGCTTTCATTGTTGAAACCAACTTTAACCTAATAAAACAATGAAAAACTAAACATTAACAGTACAGTGCAGAAATCAAACAGAAAACATGTACAGAGAGAAAATTGTATACCTGTATTAGAAATTTAAACAAAGTATTTAATAAATAAACTTATGTAAAAATAGAAAATAAACATACTTAGTAATCAGACTGTAAGTACATCTGTAAAAAATAGAATAAAAAGTGACCTGATATAATTGGCTGCTACTTGTGAAGGATGGGTGATAGACTGTGACCACAGCTTGAGGCTACGTTTCAATAGGGTAAGGGATGGAAGGGCTCATACAATTTGCGGCTGTTGTGTTACTCCTACTGCAAACGTAGTAGAATTAGTGTGAATATTTGAGGAAAAACAGGCAAAATGTGAAAAATGAATTCTATTGTAAGGAAATGTTTGTGCCATTTGTGAGAGGAATGATAGACAAAACTGCTGGTATCAAAATAAGGTTTTTCTGATGTTTAGAATCAAAGATTGCCTAGGGGTAAACTGGTAAACTCAAAGGTTAGCCTGTGGAAAGTCGATATTTATGGATTATCGATGCAGATTATTAATTCGACGGTCATTTTAGCTTTTGCGGAGAAGAAGCACAAACAAACAGCTCAAATATTAGTATTATTTATCAATAGAATTAAAATCTCTTACATAACCTTATTAACACATTATCTTTGAATATATGTTGATTATTATTATTTTCCTATTCTAGAAATAATGTATTATTGTTTCTTATTTTGTGTGTTTGTGTATGTATATTTCCCTCATCAAGCAGGTGTTTTTGTGTCCATTGATAGTGACATCCCATCCTAGAGAAAGTAGAATGCAGAATCAGCAAATGAGATGCTGCCTCGTGGCAACCACTTCCCCACCCATCTTATAATCGGACTGTAAAATACAGATTTTTAAATTTGCACTATTTATGATCGACTTGTGCTGCAACAGCTGCTGGCTTATTTTCAGTTAATGTGCACTCACCAAATGAAGCATTACCTGCCATATATTTGACACAAGGAGGAATCGATGTTCCCACTCAAGACATCCAGCTATTCAGTTCAGTGAAAGGACAACTGTGTCTCAGTCATTGTCGTCCCAATATATGTATATTTCATATTATTTGTAGTTTTTTGTTTTTATGTTTGTGTCTTGAACATTTCCATACTAATATATGTATATTTCATATTAGATATAATTTTACATATTCATGTAATATTTTTATTAAAAAAAACTTAAGTTTGGACTTATTAATTGATTTTTTATTTTTTTTTTTTATCAATAAAATGCATGATATTGATACAGTCCCTTTTTAAAAAGATTTTTATTAATTAAAAAAAGGAATTGTAGCATGCATTTTATTGATTTTAAAAATTCAATTTATAAGTCCAAACTTAATTAATAAAAATCTTTTTGATGAAAAAAAATTACATGAATATGTGAAATTATATCTTATATGAATTATACATATGAATGAATGGCTTGGCTTCGCGAACAAAGATTTTGGGAATGGCTCTCCACAGCATTTGGACGATAGACAGCTGGACCAATGTGCGGAGTAAACCTCCAGCCTGTAGTTTTAAGGTGAAGTGTGACTTGCCCAGGGTCGACCGCCTTCAAACCAAGGGTTTGCATCCTATGGGGCACCGGAGTGGCGCGGATAGGGGCAGAGCCTATCGGTCATAGGTTTGACAGGAGTATCCTTCTGCTGACAGATGCCAGCGCTAGCTAAGGGGGTCTGTCGCCACCTTGCGGGAATGTTCCGACAGTAAACTGTTAATGAATTATACATATATTGGAACAGAAATGTCTGGGATGCAGAAAGACTGTACGCAAATGCCCTGTTTCCATTGAGTTCTGATTTAGACCTTTTATACTATTAAATATTTTATAGTTTTAAAACCTGGTTGAATCCTACAAGAGTTAAAAATAAAGGATTAAAGCATCTGTTTATTGAATTGTTTTATTAGATTCATAAACAAATGCTGATTGAATTAATAATGGGTAGAATTTGAACTGATGACCTCAGCGTCCAGCACTTATTATTCCATATTAAGTGATGTATATGGTTGGAAATGACACCTGAATAGCCCAAACCATACCAAATATATTAAGGCAGCTTTGAATATTCAGTAGTGAAAAACTAAATCATTGGAATTTATCATTATTGATCGAAGGCTTTAAACAGTTTTGCCAGTATCATCTGGTCCCACAAGCTGTATGACCAGCTGATACTGTTTTAACAAAGTATATAAACATTTAAGAAAATGCCAATTCACAAAAGAGTTCCATTTTTAAAAAAATTTTTATCTTATTCATTGAAGAATTCTACAGTGGTTATAGGCAGTCTATGATTGGACGTAAAGCGTAAAGTACAGGGGCGGATTTCCTGGTGGGCCAGTCAGTCAGTCAGTGGGCCGGTGCCACCTGGCGCATAGTCAAAACAGCAAAATGTTCAAATATTTCTTTCTTTTTTTTTAAAAAGAATAACAAATTTTCATTAATAATTATGTAGAATGAGAATGTTTTAATTCAATCTTTACAATTTACAGGCAAAATGGTCTGATCAGTAATTTGTTCCAAATAAAAATATCGAACCCCTAAAACATTAATAACAATCTTGTAAATAATGTACTAATTACTTTCTAAATGATTTATAAATACAAATAAACATGCAAATAATGTAATAAATAAAGCTTATAATTCACCAAATGTCCATCCGGTCTAGATATTCCCGGTTGAAAATCAAAGGAAATCTAGATGATTCTTGATAATTTTTTAAAATGTGATTTCTAAAATATGTGAACCTCAATTTTTTAAACAGTCCAAATCCTGGAAGAATAAGTTAATGAACCACGGTTACGGTTTTTTTTTTTTTTCAACCAAGATTTTTGCATTGAAAATTGGGTGCTGCAAGGAGGGACACAAAGTCAGGGTCCTGTTTTACATTATATGTATGTACTGATAATTATAATGACATTTATAGTTGAGTGCCTATATTTGCCCAGCGCCGATGTGAGCGACTGCTAAACGAGTGGCCCAAATTGTAAATGTGAATAAATTAACAAACTCTGTACGGGGATTGAACCCGCATCCACTTTGGAAGCTACCTTATATGCAGGTACTGCTCTAACCGCCTGAGCTAACGAAGATCTCATGGTAGGCAGGAGTTATTTAATCTTGCACTTTGTTGGCTTCTCGATTCTCACGTTCGTATTTAGGCACGAATATAATGTGGCTCTCGATGTCAACAGTATGAAATCAAATGATGGATAATTTTATATCCAATAGAATATGATAATTATGACATTTATTAGTTGAGAGCCTATATTTGCCAGGTGTGAATGACTGCTAAACAAGCAGATATAAATGGATATAAAATTATCCATCATTTGATTTCATTATATGTACTGTAAATTGATCACCCGCTTTAGTGCCAATTAACTCACGCCCCTTATAAAAGTTACTTTTTCTCAAAAACAAAAACTTTTCAGAAGAAACGAAGGACATATTCAGTCAAAGTAGTTGCATAGGAAAAATATTTCTTCATAATTTTTTCAAGTAATTTTGTAAAACTTGCCGTAACGTTATGTACGTTACACAAATTCAAGAAAAAAGGCGGACAAAAATTTATTATCTGCCTTAAATTTGTTTGTGATTGTGTACTAGCTTTTTATCAGAAAGGGTTTGTTCCTCAGGTCTTTTATTTGAGAACGGCGAAAAGAAATAGTGTTCAAGTGTTACAGGAGTTACACAGTAATAGGGCCAACTTTCATGCACTTTTTTCAAAAAGTGGATCAACAACAGAAACTTAAGATGTAAATTATCTAGAAATATCTGTATCTATCACAAAACATGTAGCGAAGCATTACGTTCTATTAGTAAATCAATACCTGTAAAATTGGAGTTTGTTTTTTTTTTCGTTTTTAGAGTTCAAAGAATAACCCATTTAGAGCATCAGCCCAGAATTGGTATTCATTTTTTTCTTTTTTAAAATTTAGGATGTACTCTTTCAGAAAAAATGTAACAAAGTTGGAAAAATCCCTGATTTCAAATTCTCTGACCCAGGTCCACTATCCATGGAATGAACCTGCTAATGATCCTGGGAATTTTTTCTTTTTTGGGTTGCATAGTTTAATGGTTTCAGATTAATGTTTTTTTAATTTAAGAGGCTTCATTGTAACTTTGCTTTTAATATGTAAATTTTTACTTACATTTTGATATTTACCCTCTCAGGCCCTAGGTAGTTGTAGTGGCATTGTTACTGCTGTTTGAACATTCCTGATGCAAAACTAGTAAAATCTTCAACCTTTTGACCAATTTAAAATTTATTTAAATAGATTTCACTATAAAAATATAGACTTCGTCAGTGAGGAGTGAAGTGATTTGAGACATGGGGGAGGTGAGAGAGAGTGATATAATCAGACGTTGGGAGGGAGGTGAGAGAGCGATATAACCAGACATTGTGAGGGGGGTTGAGAGAGAGCACGAGCGCAATATAACCAGACATTGGGGGATGAGAGAGCGCGATATAACCAGACATTGGGAGTGGGTATAGAAAGAGAGATATAACCAGCCACAGTGAACTGATAGTGTTAAAACTAAAATGCATTTGTAGAGTGTTGTATTCATTTCAACTTAATGATTAAGATGTAATCAAACCGCTAAAAAATGGGTTAATGTAATTTCTTAAATTTAATTTCTAAAACTTAATTTCTAAAACTTAATTTCTAAAACTTTTGATAAATGTGCTGATGTCAATTGTTTTGTTCTAGTGCTTCTCATTTATTATGTAAAAAACCTGATGACTAAAAAAGAAAATGTTACTCATCAATTATTCCTGGTTAAGTGCTGGGGTGCAGTCTACTTTGTAGTTGAGCACCATGGTATCTTTCAAAGCCATCTGACACTTCTTGCATTCAGAGTCTGGTTTAAAAGGCCACTGGGAAGATGTTTTGGATTAACACATGGATAGTGCTCACCATTGGAAAGATGTTTCTGATTAACACATGGATAGTGCTCACCAGGGCTCCAGACTAACTTTATTCACTACCATGCCGGAACCGTCTCGAAAAACAATCCTCACCAATTTTTTTTTTTTTTTTAAAGAAAAAAAAGAGATATCTTCCCCCAACACCTCTGAGACAGAAGTGATTTTTTTTTTTTTTTTTTTTTTTTTTTTTTTTTTTAAATCACTTCCATCCCAGAGTCGTCCCGGGGAAGATATTTGTCTGTCCTGAACACATTTTTACCTTCCCTGGGACGATGTTAATTTTGAGTCCTGGTGCTCACTATTGGGAATATGTTTCGGATTAACACATGGATAGTGCTCATCCATCACCAGTCTTTCGGGTGGATTTCCAGTTGGCCTTCCCCTCTTCTGTTTGAGACCCCCTCATTGAATGTTGGTGCACAAGTTGTATGCAGAACCTTTCTGCATTGACTCGAGTATTGTGCATGGTCTTCCAAATCACAAGTGCATTGTAGAAACACACTTCAAACAGAAAATTCTTTTTTTTTTCCCACTGCTCGGTGCTTCTGTGATGCACCATATAATAAGTCATCTGTTTATCACCCCCTGATCTATACGCCCCTGTATGATCCAGGTGGTGCTTGGGCCTGACTTGTTTTCAGAGGGTTGCAGCAGTCTAGGCAGAGGCCTCTTGTCATACAAGGTAAGATAGAGGACATAGTTGTCTTGCTTTGTGATGGGAAGGTTACCAGCACAGGGTTTTACTGACTTGATTACTTGGCGATTGGTACATAATGTTCAACACTTGCCTGTCTGATTCTTGGCTAGCCCATGGAAGAGGGCTGGTGATGAAAAACATTATTCATGTAAATCACATGGGCCCTACCATATAGAGTTGCATCAAGAGAAGTGACCACATAATGAGCAAGACCTTTCTGCTGGCTCACATTTGTTTGTAAATTCAACAAATACTCAGTCTTCCCGGCTTGGCATCAGCAAGGCCCCACCCTTTCAATCCTCACGTTTGGCTAGCATATACTGCATGAGACCGGTCCTTCCTTTGAAAGTTATCACGCTTTCATCTACACTAATTTCTTTTGAGGGTGTGAAGTATTGCTACCACGGAGAGGTATGTCGATAAACTGCCTGATTTTGAATGCTTTATGGTTAGGGTGCCCTCTAGGTGCTGCAATTGCATTGTCCACGTGATGGAATAAAGATAAAATGCTCAGAAACCTATCCCTACTCAAAACATTTCTGAATCCTGGCATTTCAATAGAAGTATCAGTTGACCAGTAGAATTCGAATGATGACCGTTTTGTCAGTCCAATCAACCAGTGTTGCCAAAAAAATATTTTTGCACTAGTTTGACTGCCAAAAAGCGCTATTTTTTAAAAATTGCCACAAATGGCCAAAACCACCAAAAATAGCCAGAAAATTGCCAAGAATGGCCAAAATGTTCTAGGCGAAAACACACTAATTTAGCGCTTTTTGCAATACCAAAACAAGAAACGGGCTAAATCTAGCCGAAACACAATAAATTGGCAACACTGCAATCAACAGTAACAAGCAACATGCTTTGATTTCATAGAATGTGACTGGCTGCCAAGTGTTGATGCATACCGAGGGACCTCCTACTCCTCCCAGCCCTTTTTCTTTTACCTGACCTGCGTACCAATTATTTTCAGTAACAAACTAGTTCAGAACGTCATCAGTAGTAGATAAATGGAAAAGATCTACCTGAGAAATGCCTCTTTCTATTTGATTTGGCCCAACATTTTCCGCAAAGTTGACCAGACACTGATGACTATATCCAGTTGGGGAAAAGATGGCCGTCAATATCACTTGATTCACTGTCCGATTCCTCTCTACTTTCCAATTGCTGTCGCCACCTCCATCTTTCACCCACCAACAAAATCATTTGTTTCAAAACCTAAAAAGTCTTCCTCATCAGAATCCATAAAAAATTTTCAGTTGAATGCTTCATCATCCATTTGACCCTCCAAAAATCAATAAACTTTAAAAATTCACTGATGTCGTAATAATTAACGACTAGCAATATGGCGGCCCCATAACTGCAGTAGCCTTGTTCTCGATTTCAGTCAAGGTCGTTTTTGCTGTTGCCATAGCAGGACGTGACAACTCAATTGCAAAATTCAAACACTATTGTTTGGCAATCGGAATCGCCTGCAGTGACAGGACAAACTTTTTGCTCAGTGAATGAAGTAGCCGACAGTGATAAAGGTTATGAGTCTTCCCGGCTTGGCATCTAAAGGTCAAACAAGAAGTGGGTAATGTTATGAAAGCAACATGCAGGTTTGCCAGTTCTTTAGTAGTCCGTCCTTGTCGACTGGGGCCTAGAATACGCCGACTGCATCCCCTGCAGAGAGTCCACCTGTTTTTGCACCACAGTCTCAAGACTCTAGTTAAGGAGAAGTAACCTTTCACCAAAGTTGCACGACTCTAGTTAAGGAAAAGTAACCTTTCACCAAAGTCACAAGAATCTATTTTTTTAAATTTTAAATTGAATTCGGCATTAAATGACCCATCAAGGGTTGATATACTGCTAAACAAATCAATCAATCAGTTATATTTTAACATATTATTCCTATAGATTGTGGCTTTTTCTTTTGAGTCTAGTAAAAGAACACCGAAGCACCTAATGATTTGTCATATTAATGGACATGACAAATGACTAGAGAAAGATCAACACAAAACCTGCTGCTATCAATTATAGTTATGAAGAGAAAAAAAAACATGTTCTCTGCCAATTTAATGCAATTATTTTTCTACAGCCAAAGACAATTTATCTAGCACTGCAGATATTTCAAGGGATTTTTATATTTAGAGCTCTATAATTATTGCATTGTTTCAGGATGATAATTTAGTCCCTAGGCCAGTCCAGATTTTGGTACAACCTAAGGTGGCCAAACATTAGTGGTACCAAAATGTTAATAGGGTCAATATGAAAACATTAATATATGATAACACCTTATAGCTTAATTACTTTTTAAATGGAAAATTCAAAATAGCGGATTTTCGCTGTTGTGCCCTATTCAGAAAAACATGTTTTCATCAAATATGGGTATATTGTATATCGTTGGAAAGGACATCTCATGCTGAGTAAAGTTTACAAAAAGAACCATATGCCTGAAAATACGTCATTTTGAGCTATTTACAATCAAATGTCATAAACCCTTGTTTTAAAAATGAAACACATGTGTGGACTGATAGCTATGACGTAGGGGAGGTAATTGTGCATGGATCCGCTCAAAATCACTCCTTTCTAATCTATTACCAACTCTTCTACGAAATTTCATTGAAATTCATTGCAAACTTTTTGAGATATTGTGTGGTCAGATATTGTGTGGACAGATATTGTGTGGTTGCGAACGGTTAGCTAGGATGTAGGGGAGATAATTGTGCATGGATCCACTCAGAAATTTTATGACTTCTTTTGTAGCCTATTGCCTACCGTTTCATTAAATTCCATTGAGATTCATCCAGAATTTTTAGAGTTATGTGGACACAGAACATTTGAAGATATTGTGTATTGTGGACAGATTGCTACGATGTAGGGAAGATAATTGTGCATGGATCCGCTCAAAGATTTTAGGCCCCAAAAGAAATCCCGACATTTGTGGCCAGATACATGCACAATTATCTCCCCTATGTCCTAGCTAACTGTCTGTCCACCACAAAATATCTCCAAAAGTTCTGTCTGTCCACATGATATCTCCAAAAGTTCTGAATGAATTTCAATGAAGTTATGTGGTATGGTGGACAATAATGGAAGGAATAATTGTTTAAATTTTGGGTGGATCCAGGAATAATTTCTCGATTGAGAGATATTTTTCCTTTTTTTTTTTTTTTTTTTTTTT
>VCCN01004221.1:465508-478538 GCA_006491835.1 Architeuthis dux | reverse complement strand
GATGTGCCGTTAAACAAAACAAACAATCAATCAATCAATCTTCAGTTCTGCCTCTACGGGTGAATCCACACATAAAGTTATCTATATTACTTGCAAATCTGTCTGAATGTAGGCAAAAGAGTGTGGGCAAACCTACCATCAGGTTTGAATAGTTTGTTCTATCTTCAACACATACACAATATTTTTTGCTGCTACATAACCCATAAAATGTTGCTCTGTTAAAAATAAAAAGGAACTTATTTTTATTCTATTATAATTCACCAAATGTCTCTCTGTCTGTATGTGACAGCGCAATACTGGAAACACACAACATATCCCCATGAAATTTTCTGTGTCCTATTTGGACCCGGAACATGTTTTTAGCATATTAGTTTTTGAAAATTCCCTCCCCAAATAATAGTGTGGGGTCTGCATTCGCTCTCACCCTGATAATAATGATCTGAATTCCATCTGTCTATCTATGTAAATATTAAATGTCTGATTCTGTTTATCTGTATGTGACCTCTAAGTAGCCGACCCAGTGTATTATAGCCAGAGGTTGAATTGAGGTACAGATCTCACTCAGTCTAGTGATAAAAGATTTACTGAAGAATAGTTTTCTAAATAAGTAAATCATTATCCATACAATACTTTCTCTTTCAACACAGACCTTCCTTTCTCTTTCACGACGGACCTTCCTTTCTCTTTCACGACGGACCTTCCTTTCTCTTTCTCCACAGACCTTCCTTTCTCTTTCTCCACGGACCTTCCTTTCTCTTTCTCCACGGACCTTCCTTTCTCTTTCTCCACGGACCTTCCTTTCTCTTTCTCCACAGACCTTCCTTTCTCTTTCTCCACGGACCTTCCTAGTGTTGCCAATTTAGCACGTTTCTTGTTTTGGCAGTGCAAAAAGCGCTAAATTAGCGCAGATCCGCCTAAAACATTTTGGCCGTTTCTGGCTATTTCTGACCATTTTTAGCATCTTTATGGTGGTTTTTGGCCATTTTTGGCAATTTAAAAAAGTTTAGCGATTTTTGGCAGTCAAACTAGTGCGAAAATATTTTTTGAGTTGGCAATGCTGAACCTTCCATTCTCTTGATATTGGAGAAGAAAATGTACTTAATGTTGGATTCATTTTATTTTTCAGGACTGACTTTAAGGGCAAGCTGTCAATGAGTGAAGTGATCGCAGCTTTTTTACAGTTCCATGCTCTTATACACCTGAATGCTGGTAAAAACTTACAATTTTTATATATACTTGTATATCTACTTATATACACTGCATTGTTTTAAAAATATATAAACAGATTTTGGTATTATGATAATATGGGGGTCTAGACAGACACAAAAAAAAATCTGTGTTAATGTGTAAAAGATTAAGTTATTCCCCTTGCCAAATTTTTGTAAAAAATATTTGATATTTTTATTTTTATTTATTTTTATTATTTATGAATTTCTAAAACATTAAAAAATATAATTTGAAGTATTCTAATACTTCTGAAGAGCATCATAATTTATAATGGTTCTTTTCAAGACAACCCTCCATCACCCCACCCCCCTTGCCTTCCAGTGGGTGTGGTAGTGTACACTATTGGAATCATCTTATGGCATAGATGTAAATCCCCATTTCAAACTTCAGTTTGTTTAAAAAAGAAATTGAACTATTTTTGATAAAATTATTTTAAGTTTACATGTAAAATTGGTCTACTAGTTATGTTGTATAGTGGGGTGAATGTCCTGGACTTGGATAGAAAGGAAACTCGAAGACTTACTTGTAAAAATATCTGGACATATTTTTATTTCATAGTATATACAGCATACACTTCGTCAGCCGGTGGATGAAGAGTGGGAGAGATGATGGGTGCCGAGAGACCGTTCCCAACAGGGAACTTGGTCTTATGTCTTCCCAGCCCTAGGCGGTCTGCCTCCTGGCTGCTTGGGTCTCTGAGTTTCTGTTCTTGGGTCTCTTCCAAGTGTCTTTTCGGGTCTACTTTATAGGTTTCTCAAACGCCTACGCAGGTGTCATTTCCGGTCCCCATATCCTGTTTTAGACACCCACGCATATACCTATTTCCTAAGGTGACCGGGATCACTTACATTTCTGCACAGGTGTCTGACCCAGGAATAACCTTTTCGTGGCAGGATATCATAACAGTTATAGAATTGTTTGTATGTGAGATAGTTTTATCTGTTAATTGAATAATAAAGTAGTATTAATACCTATTCCTTTGACTTGTGTTTCAGATTTTGACCGAGCTGCTGGTCTTTCTGAAAAACTGCTCAGTAGCTTGCCTGCTCATGTAACATCCCAGAGCTTCTCTACCCCCATGCTCATCCAGATTATTGCTATCAACCTTTTTACTATGCACCATGCTAAAAGGCAGATGAATGATGGTGTTTTTGAAGCAACTGGCCAGAATGAAAAGCAGGAATACTTAAGTAAAGATGAGGAGAAAGGCTTTGAACTGGCTTTCAATTTCACAGGTATGTATGAAAAGACTTGTCAATGAAAGAAAAACAAAATGTTCTCTATACTTGTACTTGATTGATTTAACGTCATATCAACCCTTGATGGGTCATTTAATGCTGAAATCAGTTTAATATTAAAAAAAAATAGTCTTGTGACTTTGGTGAAAGGTTATTTCTTTTTTTTTAACTAGAGTCTTGCGACTTTGGTGAAAAAACAGTTGGCCCCTGTTTGGAGGTGGGGTCTTACCCCTCTGCAGGGTATGCAATCGGTGTATTCTAGGCCCCAACCGACAGGGCCTAGAAAACACATACCTTGTTGTTAAGTAGCATTATGGATGCATTATAGTAATTTAACAATAATGTTTGTTTTTTTCCTTAATATACTATTTTACCCATGCCGTCAAAAAATCACGGTAGTATTTTAATAATTTTGTAATCGCAAAACATAAAAGACCTTATGTTGGTCATTTTTTCTTGTTTATGTTCAAACAGAATGAAAATAGAATAGATCTTGCAAAGGCATTAGATCCAGTTTCAATAGTTATCCAGCGTCAGAATACCTCCCAAGAAGACCATCATTAACAATTGCTGGTAAATTCTATTTTGCCCAATACGCATTTAACATATCGGTTAATTAATTATGGGAGAGAAAAGTGGGAAAGTGTCTTAAGGCTAAGAGTGAGGTGATCTGTTCATTTCAGTATGTTACATGAACAGTGTCATTATTTTATACTAGTTTACCCAAGCTGTCAAAAAATGACAGTAGTATTTTAATAATTTTGCAATCGCAAAATATCAAAGACCTTATGTTGCTAAACATTTTCTTATGTTCAACCAGAATGAACCTGGATTGTTTATGCATTTACAAAAAATATAGATAAATAAGGAAGACTACTCTATAATTAGCATTCAATAGTTACCTCCCTTTGTGACAAAGCCCCCCAGCCCCACTCGGACAGTCTCATTCCACCAACGCCTACCAGATCTTTTCTGTGTCAAATTTTAGCATTAGCAACTGCAGAAGGTGGTGAAGAGTAATAGTTATACATTGCAAGATAAAAGCCCTTGTCCATTGCAAGATAATCGTTTGAAAGTTATCCATTGCAAGATAAAAGCCTTGACTCACAGATAGAACTGAGTTGCCATCAATCACAATAAAACAGAAATTTTATGGCATTAGCCATCGAACTGCAATGACGGAAATTCCTGTCATTTGCTGTTAATGAAAAAATTGAATGTCAATATAAATGGAAATAACTTCTGATCATAATTATCTTCCTTTGACCATTAGCTGGGTTTTATTTTGATTCAATTTACATAGTTCCATTATGTTTTATTCTATTCATTGAAGGAGAGTTCCACTGTCAATTACAAGCTGTCCATGAATTTAAGAGTTAACCATTATATCTTCTGTCACAGTTCAGAGTTTAAAACATCATCAATTTAATCTATTTACAATTGAATTTGTTTTCATGTTCCATGAGTTGAAAATATCTTATGTTCCTTTGCTTTGATTCTTTGTAGTTTTGCTCCTTGATATTTTGCTGCATTACACTCCGAAGCAAGAGCAGAAACTACGTGACTTCTTTACTCTGCCAGCAATCAAGATTTTGCTTGACTGGTTGTGGACACACCCTATTTACTTCTGTAACAACTTTCTTAAGTCCTCAAAGTAAGTCCATTTATATTTCTTTTTAATTCATTGTATTTTCTGGAGTCAGAAAGACTCCTCATTGAAATGGTTTTTATCATAAATCTTTATCAAAATTTGAAATGTAATATAAACTACACAAATTAAAAAGTTGAATTTTTTTTAATTGAACTTTTTTTTTTAATTGGTCAATTAAATTGAAGTTTAACTTTTAATTAATCATTTAAAAAAGTTAAATTTCAATTAAAAATTTAAAGTTTTTTTAATAGTTTGTATTGTCTGTTTTTTAATTGATCAATTACATTTTTGATTAATCAATTAAATTCAATTAAGTTCAACTTTTTTTAATTGATCAATTTAAAAATTTTGAATTTAACTTTTAATTGAAGTTCAGCTTTTTATTAATTGAAATTAACCTCAATTAAGAAAAAGTTGTACTTCAATTGAAAGTTAAATTAAAAAACGTTAATTGAAGTTCAATTTTTTTTTTATTTATAATTTTTTTTAATTAATAAAAAAAAGGTTGAACTTCAATTAAAAGTTAAATTTTAAAAAAATGTTTTAATTCATTTAATTTTTTAATTGATCAATTAAAAAAGTTGAACTTCAATTTAAAATATTTTACATTACTCCAACCAACCTATTTTTTATCGAATAAATAGTTTTTAGTTTTTTCAGAAGAAAGTATCTTAGTAACTTTGAAAGTTTGTTAGTTTAAACAAAAACAAAAAACCTATAAACAACTTATTTTTTATCGAATGTAAGTAACTTTGATCATTTCAGAGAAAGACTAGCGACACCAGTTCAGCCGAGTATTTTCAATATTAACACGCAGACTATTATTATTATTATTAAGCATATTATTATGCTTAGTAAAATTATTTGAAACTTGTCTAAATGTATTTCCAATTGCCTTCTAAACTTTTGAGATTAAGTATTCCATAATCTTTTTTTAACTATTGCCTTCATCTTTGTTGCTTTTTGTTAAATACATCAGAGGAAGGCCAAAGAGTATTGGCTGAACCGTGTTAAAAACAACAGATGGAAACAATTGATTGAAAAATATGTGAAATATTTGTCCAAATGTAGTAAGTACATTACTTATTCTATATTTTATGATCTCTTCCGCAGTGTTTGGTCCAATTTATCTAAGTTGCTAAATATGGTACAAGACCAACCCTTGAATGGTGAATCCCTTGACCTGCCCAAGTGTAAGTAAATCTTTTTGTTTTTTGTTAGGATTTATTTTTATTTATTTTTGCATATCTGAAGAATGATTTTATCATTTGATTCTTATGTTTAAATTCAGTTATTGCAAGTTATTTTATATGAAATACAGGTATACCTTGATTAGTGGGGGTTAATTTGTTCCAAAATGTTCCACACTGTTCAAAACAGCACTGTTCAAGGTCTTATAATGATTTAATTTGATTGTTTTTTCAGCTTAAACTTAGTTACATTAATTTGTACAGCAATATCTTAACCATACTGCATCAAAAACTGTGCTGTTAACTATTTATAAGTTAATAGGAGTTGTGTCCTCCTTCATGATTGGCTGTGATCTACATAGTGCTGGGATATTAACCAATCAGGGCTGGCCTTGGGGTGCCACCATTGCTATATTAGCTTCCCACTTTGAGGGAAGCTTACAGTTTTCTATTGTAGATTAATTGAGCGGGGCCTCATACTGATAAATTTTGTAAATACATATCGCTCATCAGGGATTTTTAACTGTATATATACACATTTTTTTCCATCCCCCCCAACCCTCACAGGTGGGATTAAGTAGAACATCCATAGAGAAAATGCAGTATTTTGATGAACATAGAATGAAAGAAATATTCAGAATAAATGTGTCATTATGGTGAAAGAAATAATAAACTATGACTGGGTCAACAAATGAGACTAACTAAGTTAAAGTTGAGATAGAGAAGACCAATACCTTCCCCTTCCCCCCCTTTTGACCTTGTGTCGCATTTTTTAAAAAATCTTGTATTTTTCAAAAATAAATAGAGTACTTTTCTATTGTAAGCTGAAGGAATGAAATCCTAGTGAATTGCTGATAATTTCAATTGGATATTTTGACATGTGCTATTCAGGGTATTCCTGTACTCTTCTTGTAATTATTATTCTCTCATTTTTTACATTTGTAGATTTTGATATGCCTCTTCCTGAAGATCATGATCTGCGCTGTTTCCAACCAATTGAACTGGCACATAGGTAAGTTATTCACTGATATTAAGATTATTCATTAGCACCATATAAGGAAATACTGGTAGGGAAACACATCTAAGTGTTGTATAGTGCCTTCGTCCTCGGGAGGAAAATCGTGAACTTGGACAATCAAAAAGGATGACTCGAAAAACTTGTTTGTAAAAAAAATATCTGACATTTTTATTTCATACTATACATTTCGTCGGCTGGAGAATGAAGAGTGGGAGAGAGATAAAGAGAACCGTCAGTCTGTCCCCAACAGAGACGGCGGTCTCGTGACTTCCAGCTCCGCTGATGTCTGTCTCTCTCTGTTCTGAGTTCTGAGTTTTTCTATCTCTCCTGTTTCCTCTTCGGCTCTGAGCTTTATAGGGTTTTCGAACACCCATGCTGGTGTCGCTTCCGGTTTCCACATCCTGTTTTTTGGACACCTATGTATATGCTAAAATGACCGGCTCACTTTCACTTCTGCACAGGTGTTGGCCTGGAAATGACCTTCTTGCGGTAGTATATCATAACATAAGAAATAGAATAGTTTTATTGCTTTTAATTCTTATCCTGTCTTATGTGTTTGTTTTATTGAATAGCAAAAACTGTTGAATTCGATTTGTTTCATAGCCAAATTCTGTCTTTCTGTTTCTCAAGTTGGGCTAAAGAATGCTTTAAAATCATTTTTGATGAAAAAAAAACAAACGTATTTTTATTTGTTAACAGGTTTATAAAAAGTGAAAAAATATTTGTTTCCTGTCAATGCATTAAAAATGATTCTTGGTCCTACATGACCAACATTGATGTTGACTCCCTCGAAAATTATATTCACATATCTAATATATCAATATATGAAAAATGTTCATGCATACTCAGTTGCTCATTTCAAGTGAGTTGATATAATTAAATTCCAATTTTATAGATTAATACAATATAATATTTTGTTCAGTATAATACCTTGATATCTTTTTTTTTTTTTTTTTTTTTTTTCCTCAAGATAATTTTATATTTATTTTGTTTCAGCAACTACAATTTCGATGTAGGAAAAAAGTGTCCAACAACTGAAGTTGAAGTTCAGTTAAGAGCCCAACGCCTCGTCAATCATGGCAAATGGCTTGTAGAAAAATGCTCAGAGTAAGTCAATCTTGCATTCGGATTCTTTCTTTTTAAGAGCCCAACGCCTCGTCAATCATGGCAAGTGGATTGTAGAAAAATGCCAGGCTGCGATTTTGCAGCTAATATTAGTGTCATCAGCATAATAATGGGGATCGATGTAGAGCTCCAGTGTCAAAAGATTTGTCGGACATTAAGCTGTTGATTGATATCAGTTTTACAGAGATCAGACATAAATCTGAATAGAAATATTGCCAATTCTGCCTAAAAATGAATCGCTGTTGCCTAGTTGCTTCATTTTTGTCACAATACCCCCACTCTGTATTGTTATCTCTGTCACCCTAGACTTTATTAACCCACTTACCCCACCTGACTCTTCAGACAGTGGTACAAGGTTAAATAGAGCAATACATCGGCTTGGCAAGATCAAATGTGCGGACATGTGACCGACTGGCATTGTCAGTTTCATACGGGAATGGGTGTTACAGAACCAATAAGACAAAAAAAAGGATGTCATTTTTTCAAACCATATACTTACTCACTTTCACTCACTCCAACCAATACTACGTCACAGCGGTGGCAAATAAAATGGGTCATTTCACGATGGATTATTATTGTATATCGGAGCATCCCCCATAAAACAAGTGAAAAAAGACGAATTTCAAAAAAGATGAAAAAAACAAATGGCTAATACTGGCGTACACATGTAAATTTTCAATGCTCTATGCCAAAAAATGTGACCAGGAGCACTGATACAGACACAGTGTGAAAAGGGAAGAATGCCTAGCCACCATGTTTTTTGTTGATGATCGTGGCTACAGTGATTCAAAATGAAAAGGAAAATGTATAGTTACTTTTGCGATCCCCTGTATTGTTTTCTGTTTAAGCTTATTCTTATAACACTAGTTTACCCCTTGCCGTCAAAAAATGACAGCAATAACTAAGTTTTCAATTGAATTCTACTTATAAAATATTAAAACCTTATGTTGTGCACCATTTTCTTGTTTATGTTCAACATTTCCTGAATATTAAATTAATCTAAAGGTAAAATTAAGTAAAGATATAATTTATCAAGTTTAACGTAACATAAATTTCTCTTTCTACCATGTTACGTCACTGATGACATAAGCGTGACAGAAGACATTATTTTATGTGTGTGGATTATTATACAAATTCGGTCTTTATTAGCTAATCATGTTTGTCTTTTTTCTTCTTTCAAGTTTGCGACTTTTGTCTCTGCAAGTGACCAAGTCTGGTCGTCTGCACTTCCAATCCCCTGGAAACCAACCACCAGTACAAAATCAACAACAACAACAGCAGCAACAACAACAACAATATCGTGTCCCTTGCAATAATGCCACAGATGGTAAGGAGAACAAAGGTCAGTTCAATTTGGGAGCCGTGTTATTTGTCCGTCTTTTATGTCTAACTTCAACTTGTACTGACTAGGATGTAACAGATTTCATAATTATTGTTCCAAAGCATATTTTTAAGCTGTGTGTGTGTGTGTGTGCGCGCATGCACAAACACAATTTGCCACCAGCACACATAGGAAATTAATGTTCAACAAAGGTTAGTTACCTAAAATAATGTATTAACTCTTTCCTCCCTGATAAGCCTCTAGGTGTGATAGAAAAAATGATAAAAAGGAAGAACTAAAAAACACGTACCGTGGACTGATTGCTTGCCTGATACCGCTAAATTTTATAGATAATAATTTATTATTGAAAATAAACAATGAAAATTTTTTTAAATGATAAAAAAGATTTGTCAACAACAGACGAGTTGTTTGTGTATATTGGGTATCATCTAACCCCATAACGTAACACTATGACAAAAGCATGTGCGTACTGAATGCTAATGTAAACTTGAAAATTGCTTCACGGTAAGTTTGTCTCCTATATTTATACCTGAAATTATTTAACACATATATTTTTCAATTACAAACGCATGACATTAATCGTATTATGTGGCAGCAGGTTACGTGGCCACTGGCCAATATCATTGTTTACCAATTGTAAATTCCTATTTAACTTGTTAACATTCCAATAGCCATTATTTTGAAATTCCAAATGTTGACCTGTCAATCATACAGCTATGATGTGATAAGGCCGAATTCTTATTTCTATGCACTTAAATGACATTTTCTTCACCGAGACAATCTTTCTATTTATCAGTCTATCTATCTATCTATCTATCTACCTTCCACTCTTCTACCCCTCCTAAGAGGTACTATGGCACAATAGGAATAAAATTTGCACAAAAGATTTTTGCACACACTACTAAAATGAGAGGGAATATGGTTCAAAATTAATATATTTTTTAATATTGACTCATCTTTCTTTTTTTTTTTCTTTAAATTTTGCATAAAATGAAAATATAAAAGTAAGCTATTAGTTTAACTTATTTCAGGTTTACAGATACAGGTTATATTTTTTATTTTTTATTTGATGTAGATGGATTGTTACATCAGAAGTAATAGTTTTTTGTTTTCTTTTGTTGTTCCAGGTGACATAGGTCATAGTAATGTGGATAAAAAGCCAAGTCGTCAAAATGTTGCAATTCAGGTGAGTCAGAAAATTTTATTCTGATTGGAATCCTTTTTTAAAACTTTATTATATTCAATGAATGCATTTTCATATTAAACATTTATAAACAAATCCAATGAATCCCAGTTTTACTCTGACTAGCTTGTACTTTATGCAAATGTACCTTTATTTGCTGACTTGATGCCCAAATTCACTGTATGGAACAAGATAATTATTTTACTCTAAATCTATGCTCAAGTCGTACTTACGATCCATCGCTGACTGGATTTCGTTGAGTCGGCGATTCTTTCAGTCCAGTCGCTGACAAATTTGTCGCCAAACGACTGTGACATGAGCATGCTTTACCACGTGAAAAATGGTCAGTGATTGAGTCGACGACTGAATTGTAAGAATAGAAAGGTTCCTATTTTCTACAACTCGATCATAGGTCGTAGCCAGTGAGAAGCGAGAATAAATTTAATGTCACTTCCTTTTCAAATAAATAAAAATGTCTACCTTTTTCGTATCAGTTTAGAAATAAACTATCTAAAATAGGAAGCTATATTTTGATTAAAAATGCATATTTTTACATTACAGGAAAATTTTGATGCTTTTATATTATTTTTGCCTCATTTTTGGGTGTAAAACTATCACATTGATGTCTTTTTGATAATGAAAGTTACAATAAAAAGTAAACAAACATTGAATTAGAAAATTGCTAATTGTTTTTTGTATTAAAATAAATTGTTTGCTTTGTAGTTTTTTTCATAAATTTATTGTATATCTAAAATATTGTTTACGTGGGGGAAAAAAGTTTTTGTTTAATAATAAAAAAATTAGTTTTACGAAGGGGGTAAATAACTTATTATTATGGATTGGAAAAACCAAAAATTACTTACAAAAAGTTTTTTTCTATTTATTTTTGAATATTTGACTTTATTAACCACTTTATTGTAAAAAGAAAAGTTTGTAGTTATCCTTGTTTTGAATAAATTAAATTAAATAAAATTGATTAAATTAGAGTCATGTGATGCGAGATTTATTGCCGCAATTGAGAGTCTAATCGTAGCAACATGAGTACATAACATCTCGTTGGCAATTAAAAATAAAAATCGCTGACTCTTTGCAAAAACCGACCTGAGTTCAACTATGATTCAGTCGGCGACCATTTGATCATAACATAGCACGGCCTGAGCATAGCTTTACTCATGAATTAGATTTTCTAGCATTACTTAACCAAAAAATGAATAATGATAATTCATAAGGAGACGAACACAAAGCTTGTAAAAGTTGCATGTTTACTTATTTGTTAAACCATGTAATTTTGTTTCTTGTCTAGGCCATAATTCAGAAGCAGAATCAAAATCCTGACAAGAACTCTCCTGATAAAGAAGTAAAGAATATCAACAAGCAATTGGTAAGTATTTACATTTTTTCTTTTCAGCTGTACAACTTATAGACAGGCATTTACAAAGTTAAATTTTCACTACCATCTTTTCCACCATTTATTGCCCACGTTTTCTGCCACATATTTCCTTCAAGAATCACCCTTTTACCATGAAGGTCATGGTTTTGGTAAGGCCAACTGTCGAGATGACTGGTACCTACACATCCATGTTTGCCTGGATTTTCCTTAACAAAATATGTCTCGGTTTTATTCTAAACAACAGGATAGTGAACTATCTGTACCCAACAATCTATTACCAAAACTGTGGGAGGGAATTACAAATTAAAGAAAATTTTTGTCAAACTCCACAACGAAGTCAGGAGTTGACTTCACTTTCCTACCGTAACAAAAACAACAATCCTCATTAAAATTTGGGGTGTAAACTGATATGTAAAATCCTAATTCCCCTACCGTGATTTGAATTCATGATCTAGTGATTGCTAGGCTGGTGTCTTACTAAATGAGCTAAATTGACAAGTCTTAGATATTAAGGAAAATTTATCATACTTAATATATATACAATACAAAAGTTGCAGTAATCATCAGAATAGAAATTGGAGTAGAGTTTGACCCTGCAGCAGTCAGTCTTGTATTTATTTTTTTCCCTCTAAATATTTCTAACCAAATCATGGGTTTATATTATACACTAGTATGCATTATATGGCATAATGTATGGTAATTCTTTTACATTCATTTTTTTTTTTTTTTTTTTTTTGTCTTTTGAGTAAGATTTGTTTGGAGATGCTTAATCATCCAGGGAATAAATTGTGTTGTCTGTCATATCGGGTAGAATACAGGTCACACCACATACACGCACTCTTATCCACATACTAATAGACACCCACCCACATACGCATATAAGCACATAATACCCTGCTACACACACGCGCACACACACTCCTCTTAGTGATACACAAACACCCACCCACATACACACAATAGCTACAAATCACCCCAAATAACCAGAGTAGACAACCACTATCTACACACTTATAAGTTAAAACCACCAGCCACTTTAAAAGCCAGATGCTGCCCCCTTCAAGGCAGCCACCATCTAACATCCCAACGCCACCCACTTCAAAACCCACACATTGACCCCTTCACAAAAGTAACTCCCCCTTTAACAAACCAGGGCACTTGGCATATAATACACAAAACACATCTAGACTCATTCACAGCACACCTCATGGATGACCGTAGGACTCTATGTTCAATTTTCTTCTGAAGCCGTTGCTCGCAGTGACGAAATGCATAAAGATTTATCTTCATGATAATAAACATGTTTGAGATGTAACACGCTTCTCTCATTCTTTCTTTTCCACATTGTATAACCATATCTATAAAATCTTTTCTAACATTTTTGTTAATTTCTATTTTGATGGCTCACTATTTTAGCATCACTATTTTTGATGTAAATTCATCAAAAATAGTGATGCTAAAACAATTTACATGACTTCTTTCATTTCTTCAACTTGGTTGTGAACATGTTGCTTGCAAACTTGTTCTGTATATCTTTTAGTTTCATTAAGTACACATCGCTTTATTAGTTTCTTGTAATATTATTTTTCATTGGCCAATTTTGTTATTTTGTTTTTAATCACTGCTACCAAAGGTTTAGGTTTTTCATATGTTCACACATTTATAT
>VCCN01004221.1:441966-465192 GCA_006491835.1 Architeuthis dux | reverse complement strand
TGCAGGAATGTTCCGACAGTAAGGCTGAACTGTGGTTAGTCCTGTGGTCATATATGATATACCTAATAATCATTTTTCACATTAAAGTTTGCTGATGTTTTCTTTAGTGGATGTTCCATCAAATTCCTAATCTTTTTATTAACAGTTATTTGATATTTGTTTTCTTCCAGATGAAAATCTCCAATGATAACCAGAATAAGGCATGCAACATGAACCCCCATCGTTACCTGCTGGGTGTACCTACAACTGACCCACAGTTTATGAAACCAGGTGGTAACCGACCTGTCTCCATAGCCTCAACTCAGCAGTCAGTAACTAAGCCTGGTGTCTCCCCCCATCCAACTGCCCCATCACCCCATAATCTCCTTCCACCTTCCCCAACACCCAACAATGTCAACACAAACCAATTTTCACCATCTTTACAGTACAGAGTACCCAGCCCTTCATTTCCCTCTCATGTACCTATTCCTCCAGTCAATGTCCGGCAACAGCAACAACAGATGCAGCAGCAGCAGCAACAGCAGTACCCACCAGTCAGTCAAACTCAGTTTCCTAGGAGGGGCCCATACTTGCCCCCTCAGCCCCCATCCCAGATCCAAGGGGGTGTAAACGAGCGATACCCTGGTGGAGGAAATAATCATATGAACCGACTCGCCATGTCAGCTGGGGGACCCCTTCCCCCCCAACCAGACTCTAACCAGTACTCAGTAGGGAATACGGTTCCTCCTCCCCCTCCACATTTTACTGGTGGGGGCCTAGTCCGGCCACCACCACCCCAGCAACAACAAGCTCCTCCTCAAGCCCAGTCATCGCAAGGGCAAGGTCCAGTCCCTTCATCCCAAGTCCCTGCCATAGCCCCAAACTTTACCTCGAGCCAATCCTTTTTACCTCCATCATCAAAGTTTTCAGCTGCTGTTCCTTCCCAGCCTCCAAATGGAGGACCCCTCAGTAATCACCAGTTTTTGTCGTTCTCCAGTCAACCTCCTCCTCCAGGTCCTCCTTCACATTATCCGCAAGCCTATAATAGTTCAGGAGACAGTCTGAAGGGACAGAAACCAAACAACAATATGCAGTGTCAGAAATCTACACCATCACCAATCGGTGGTCCTCTCGGTGGGCCCCATCAAAATCCTGCTTCACATCACCAGCAACAGCAGCAAGCTTCTCATCAACAGGGCCTTGGTCAAGGGCAACCCCAACCTCCCCAGCCACCGCAATCACAGGTACATCCAGAATCTCTGAATAAATTGTTGCATCCCCTGGGACCTCTCTCTCAGTCACTGGGGCTATCCTTGGCAAACAGCTGCTCTCCTACAGAGGATACTGACCCTGGTGACCTGCAGCAGCCCTGTGACGAGTTCAGTACAGACACATCAGAAATCTTGGGTGTTTTCTCACATTTAGTAGCCATTCAGGTAATTTCTGCTTTTCAGTTGAAATTGTTTTCATAGAATGTTCTGTTATTGATAAAATTAGCTTGATGAATTTGTTAAAATGGTAATATTTTTAAAGATATCCAACCTGACCAAAAAATGTAATGAATAGTAGTCAAACGTTTTTTTGTTTAAGTTTAACTCTTGAAGTCCTAAAGAGCATGAGGCCGCACGTAAACAAACATGGCTGAAAATCCTAAAACGTCCGAGGCTGCACAAGTCTTTCCTGCAATACTGCCAATTTTCACAACAGTCTGCCCACAAGTAAAGACACTATAAACATTTGAATAAACAAACCATTTTTAGCTGTTTTCTGCTCAATCATTACAGGACTGGGCATTGGAAATTTTCAACAGAATGTTAAGAGTTAAACTGAGGGCTATGTAGACAGTTTTCAATTTAAAGAAAATTAAAACATTAAAATTTGCTTGTCAAGAAATAGAAGACATAACTTATGTCTAAAAATGTTAATTTCAACTTTGTGTTGTTTTTGTTTTTGCAGCCACCCAAATCCAGTCAGATAGAATTTCTGGCCTCTTCTAAGCCTTTCCAAGGACATGCTGAGGTAAGCACATTACATTATAGTTGTTCACAATTGTTTGATACTAGCCTATGAATGGGTTATTTGGCTAGTTAAAACTAAGACACAAATTATCTGCCCTTAGTTTTGATTAAATATACACAAATTAGCTCCTTTATAATAAGGAAGGATTCATTACTGTATGATTGATACCATAAATCAGATAGGCTCTCTGCTTGACAATTTACATTTTGAGTTAAAATGAATCGCTTTTTTTCTTTAAGTATTATCAAATATAAAACAAGAAATAGATTATATTTAATTTCTTAAGAGCAACAGAAGAATATGTTCACTGTTTCATTCTTAAGAGACAAGTTTGCTTATAATATATTGTTTGTTAAAATAATACAAGGATTTTCATTCTTTAGAGATCAGATGATTTATGATTTTTTTTTACTTGACAGTACAAAGTTTTAGATATTGGCTTCCCTAAAATTAAACTTAAACTAAAAAATGTTCCAAATCAAGATCCATTGATGTGCCAAAAGCCTATTCTCATTTTTTAAAAACAACTTTTTATACTATAATTTTCTTCACGCAATATATAAGCAAATGCTAAATTAGCAATTTGTAGGAATGCCAAATTATAATCTCTAGATTCAATGATTGACAGTCAGCTGTCAGTGGTGTTTACACTCCATTGCATTCAAATATCTGTTACCAATTGGTTTGTTTGAAAATGCAAAATAGTTGGGTTTATTTTTTTTTTCATTGATATAGATACTTTTAGTTATTGAGCAAATATGTGTTTCAATCCTAATTTAAAAAATGTAAAGATTTTATATTTGATCTTTTAATGAGATGGAAAATCTGATTTGCTAAACTTGTCTTAAGGACTTTTTTCTTCTAAAGTTTTTCTAAATCAATTTTGAAATATTAATAGAAATATTGTCTTTCCTTTTTTGTCTTATAAAAGGGTGTACCAAAGCCTGAAAGCCCTCCTACAACCCCAGGGAAAAAGTAAGTCTGCTTTTTAAAAAAAGAATTGTGATATTTATTTATTGAATGAATGACTTGGCTCCGCGAACAGAAATTGGGATGGGTTTTCCATGTCTTTGTTCAGGTCCTAGGTAGGCGGGGCCTGAACATGAAAAATCCATAGTCTGCACAACAGATTTAAGGTGAAGAGCAACATGTGTGTGGCCAACACCACCCTTTAAACTTTGGGTTTGCACGCTATGGTCTACCATAGTGGCACGGATAGCAGCATTGTCCTTAGGTCATAGGTTTGACAGGAGTTTCCTTCCGTGACAGAGCTGGCTATGGGGTCACCTCTAGGCAGATAACCTGCTCACTGTAGAGGACTGTTGCCTCTTTTCCGGAGGTGTAAATCCAACAGTATGGCTACCTGTGCTGAAATATGTATTAAAGTATACATGATATTTATTAAGACACTAGTTAAACCCAGTGAAAAAAATCCACATT
Source organism: Architeuthis dux (assembly GCA_006491835.1). Taxonomy (NCBI): domain Eukaryota; kingdom Metazoa; phylum Mollusca; class Cephalopoda; order Oegopsida; family Architeuthidae; genus Architeuthis; species Architeuthis dux. The sequence goes on along the minus strand of VCCN01004221.1, from coordinate 461,754 downwards.
GGGTTTATCCAATTTTTTTTTTTATAATGAAAACTACCTATTAGGTTGGTGCCAAAAAAAGTATATCTCGGCTTAGAATAAAAGTTAAAAATCGAAATAAGAACCTTCAGAATCTACACGTTTTTGCCAACTAAAAACCTAGTTCGTTCAATTTCTGAGAAGAATTGGTCCTTTTCGATTGACCAATATTGGACATATACGTTGCAGTTCTTGGTGCATTTTGTCAATTTCCTGGCAATACTTCTTTGCTGATATTGCGAGCGGTTTCCGCTGCTTTACAACCTATTTTGAATAAAATTGCTCAAATTTGCTTTTTTTCCATCTTTTGATTTGACAGCCTCAAATAAACCCAAAAAATAGTGAAAAGAAAAAGTTCAGCTTAAATAAATAGTGCAAAATTCATGCTTTAAAATGGTGTATACCATGACACAGTTAAATAATAGTTTATTCCAAAATAAGCATCAAAGTTGAAAATAACAAAAAACGCAATTATTTTTGCACCAACATAAATACACATTAAATTTTTGAACTTGCATCAACCTTTCCTTGCTATATTGTTGGCTGATGGATTAAACAGAAGTTATGTTTAAAGGGGATAACCCTTATAGCACATGGCCCAAGTGTTTCTGTGTCTTTGTCTTGTCGGGTTTAGGTTTGTTGAGAAGTGGTAGCCACATCTGGTTGAAATCCGCACTTGTCTGGCTAATGTATTTAGACCTGAAGAAGGCCGAAACGTTGTTTACAACACAAATAACAAGGAGTTCAATCGTCCCAAGAACCATTTGGATATTAATGACCCTTTTCAAAACTATAGAAAATTTCATTATTGTTTTACTCTTTTATTTCTTTATGGCTAAAGAACTATTTTCTGTGTCTAATGTTTCAGTTTTATTAATTGTATTTTTAATGTTTCCTTTCAGTCTTCTTGGTGCAGATAATGAGTGTTTGTCTGGAACCAGCCATGAGATGAACTCTCAGCCTGGCACTTATTCCCTGTTTAGTTCATCTCCTTGGTCAGTGCATATTACAGCTGCTGGAGACTCCAAGAGTAAGTAGATCAGCCATTTAGTCATTTTTATTTGGGGTTTTACTTTTGAATTTGTATATTTTGTCTCAAAATATTTGTATTTCATATTGCATAAAAAATAAGCCTAATCATGTGTTGAACATAAAAATTAAACCTAATCATGTGTTGAACATAAAAATTAAACCTAATCATGTGTTGAACATAAAAATTAAACCTAATCATGTGTTGAACATAAAAAATAAGCCTAATCATGTGTTGAACATAAAAATTAAACCTAATCATGTGTTGAACATAAAAAAAATGAAATTTTAATTTTATGTATAATTTTAACCATTTCATTTTTTTTTTTTAAATGAAAGACAGTATTTTTTATTGATAGGACTATTCGACAAACAGACTTTAGGGCATTTTAATTTTTAGATTTTTTTTCTAATTTTAAAGAGTTTAATTTAGAATCTGAACATAAATTGTATTAGAAAAAAACATGAATGCAAAGCACCTCAGGACAAAATGTTAATTTTCTTCCCCCCACCGTCCACACATTTAATGTTAGTGTAAATAAACCCAGCTTTCTTTCTCTCTTCGCTTTCTTTCTTTTTTAACTTAAATTTGTTTAAAAAACTTAAAAATTTTAAAAGTAACGTTTTTATGAACATAGTTCCGTCTTGTGTATGTCTTCCGATGCTCATGTTACGGCTGTTTAGGCCATTTTCAACAATTTATCTTCCCTTATTCAGTCATTAATGATTATCACCTGTAATTATAAATTGATGAGCATCTTTCTATAAAGCTATATGCATTGTTAAAGTATATGAATTATTATTTTTTTTTTTTAAAAGCAATCTTTTAAATTGGTTATACATTTTAATCTATTATTTATATCTATTCCGCAAAAATAATTATAAGAAAATGCAACATTGATACAAATAACATTAGCTAACACAGGGATTTTTCAAAATTCTTTCCACTAAAATACCAAATACATTTGAACACACAATGGAAAAGTCTTTTTTTTAGTTAATTCTGGAATACAATGAAGTTTGATTTTTATATGTATTTTAAGATTCTTAAAAATTCTTGATTAAATGTTGGAAAAAAATGTATAATGATGAATTTAAAGTGGCCTAGTTTTAGTACAATCATTCTATTGTGTTCTTATTTTTAAAAAATAGATAATGTCTCTGACTCTATTTCGAGACGACTTGCTCACTTATAATGTTTTCTAACAGATTTCTCCCCCATCTTAATTGTAGGTCTTGGTTCCTCACCATTCTCTTCTCAGGCAAGCAGCATTCGCAACTCCCCTGATCCTTTATCAGAGAATTATGGTCCTGATTCTTTGGTCACTACCAACTTTGGTAGTTTTGGTTTTACATTTTCTCCCAGCACTGATCACTGGGGCACATCCCAGCCAGCTCCTGTGCCCCAGCAACCTCCTCCTGCTGCTGCTGCTGCCACCGCTGCTGCTGCTGCTGTTCCCCAACAAATGCCTACTGGGCCAGCCAGGGTTACACCATCTTACTTGTTACATGGAAACATCCAGGTGAGGTTCTCATGTTTTCTTTGAATAATCTTTAGTTGATTTCATTTTGGAGACACTTTTTAAAAACTTTTGATATCCTGTAAGTTTATTACCAGCGTGTGTCGATGGCAGTCGTCCATGGCAATACGTTCTCCATAATGACTACGGGAACAGACAGTTGTCTGTTAAACATTTTTTTTATTCAACGGTCGTATTATAATTTAAATATGCGAATGCCGACCCATGACTATGCACCAGAGATGAATAGTGCTATGCAGAGGTGTTACCTGTGCTTAGAAGAAAAATATAATTAGCTTCCTAAATGATCATCAAATTTTAAATAAAAAATGAATTAGTTGCAAAATGCTGTCATAAAAGAAGATTTTGATTAACATATCTAAATATGAGCACAAGAGTCAATAACTTTAACGATTACAAAAAATAGATACATAAATACGACTCAGACGTGAGTAAATTGACGTGTGTCGATACATCATTAATAGAACAATGTCATTATATGTGATAAGAACACCAACTACGTATAGCAAAAGCGTGAAAATTCAAAAGAATGAAGGGCTGAACAAATAACGTATACGCCAACGACACCTTGAAAGTCATATGAATCATCTTTCGAATGCCTTTCTATTTGGATATAAAATTACGAAGACTCAATGTTACTACGTCCCCGGGCGCTGAGAACCCTTGCTACGTCACTGCACCCCTACCTCCTGATAACATTAAGATTTTTTTTATCTATTTAAAGAAAACAACTGATCTGTAACTTTACAAATGGCAATATGGGAGTGTCTGCTTTTGAACAAATGTTTGATTGATTGTTTTGTTTAACGGCACATCAACCCTTGGTGGGTCATTTAGTGCCAGATTCAGTAGGGGGAGGGAGGCAGGAGATCCCGTGACTAGAGACTTAAGGGGGGAGAATCCCAAATCTCTGTCAATGAGACAAATGCCATGAGGACCGGGATAAGCTGGTCAATGGTCAAAAGCTTCTCAGGACGAATCCCGAGCATGCTAATGGTGATCGCTTCCCGACCAGCTGGCAAAGATATCCTGTGCAACTTCTCCCAGGACGATACCCGAGCATGCCACAAGGACCACCGAAGGGCCATGGTTCTCTGAACTTCAAGGCCATGGCGGTTTTGAAGAACAGATACTCCACTTTGATCCTAGCCACAGTCAGCACAAACGTTTGATAGCATGGTCAGGGCATCTGAGCCCGGAATTGTGATGATTTTCATATTGATGTTGTTTTGAAAATGACCTGATATCCAACACCACTACTATATCCTTTATGAGATGGTTTATATGTTGTATTATCTAGAAATCTAATTCATAATCAAGAGGATTGTTAAGTTTTGTTCCCTCTTTAATTGAACATTTTTTATTTTTTTATTTTTCAGAATCTTTGGCCAATACCTGGTCCCTCCCCACTAAAGAAGCTCCTAGAAGTCCAGAAACAGCAACGTCAAAACGACCCCCATTGAAACTGAGGCTTGAGCATGCAGAATGATGATACTGCTGTGTTTTTTTTATTAAAAAAAACCTACTTGAGGTGCTCCAGCTTTACTGCACCCGTTGAAAGGGAGACCACTCTCAGTTTCATTGCCATTGTGGCTGGTCTGCCCATTCATACCACAGGGGAGTTGTCTTACTCTAAGGAGCCACCGTTACGAGCGGAGAGGGCCGGCGCATGTCCAGCTGCTTACAGCCTAGCACTGACCAAATAGCATATGGGGGGAAAGAACAGAAAATATTCACAAACACTACAATTGCATTGAAAGAACTGAAACATATAAGGGAGCTAAACAAAGGCAAAATAATAATTTGGAGTGGGGGGATAAGTTTTAATCGAAAAAAAGAGAAAAAAAAACATGTATTCTAACAGCTAACACAAAAATCTACACACAAACACATACGGCATACTCCCAAAATGTTAACAGTGAATTTTAATGAATTACCACTTCCATCAGCAAATAATAAAAACACCCATACTGCTTTCCTCCCCATCAATGGCAGATTTATTTATAACTAAACTTGAATGTGCAAATGTATAGTTGTTTGCTGTTCCTCCATCAGTAAACTCCGGCTCCTCCTAATAATAAAAAAATACTACTTTAAAAATTTGAAAAAAAAAAAATGGAAAATTAGAAAAAGCGACCAAGAAAACTTGAACCCTCTTTTTTCTTATTTGAAATAATGGTGTTGAAAAAAGTTCATGTAAAGGAAAAAAAGAGATTTCAATAAGATTTCTGCAAATTGAAAATGAAAAAGATACAAAATAACTATCAACAACAACAACAATGCTGACCATTAATAATAATTATTATTATTAATACTGGATAAAAGACAACATTAATATTTGTTGTTGATTTGATCCTACTCTCTTTTTTTTTTTTTCTTTTCTTTTTTTTTAACAATCAAAACCATCAAAGTGTTATAAAAATAACCTTATAATCCTCCCCTTAAAAAAAAAAGGCAAATATGATTTTTTTTTTTTTTTTTTTTTTTTTTCTTTTGACAAAATGAGAAAAATTTGCAAAACCTGCTCCAACTTTAACTACTCGCTGCTTATTTGTTGGTCATTCACACCATTGGGCATGATGGAAATGTTTACACCCCCCCCCCCTAAAAAAATAAAATAATGTTACCTAATGCATAAGTGTTTAGTTGGTGGGGTTATTAACTACTTTCTTTCATTTTTTTTTTCTTCTTCCCCTTTATCCCTCCGTAGCTTTTTATTTCTTTTTGATATTTGACATTTTTTCTCCCTTTGCTCTTGATATTTTCTGTGAAAAACAAGATCGCATGTGGTGTGCCCCCATTTATTTATTTGCGTTACTTTTTAGATGGTAAAGAGAATTCTCTTAAGCATTCTCCTTATAGAAGGACATTGCACATACCTTACCTGTTCATACATACATAAATATGTTTGTATGTATAATCGGTAATGAGCACAAAAAAGGTGCGTTATATTTGATCTTTAAAAAAAAACAAGATTTTCACTTTTTTAATTAAAATTCTGGAGGCTTTTTTTTTTTTGTCTTTGGTTGAAAACTTCCAAATTTAATGCTGAAGTAAATCTGAAAAAGAAACGGAGTTGCATCGTAGAAAAACTCCCGAGTTACTTTAGATTATTATTTAGTCCTAAGTAACATCTTTTTAAATCATTTATCTTGTCTTTCACTTAGTGTGACTTCTGCAGCTCTGGTACTGCCTGCATAGTTTGATTTCTCTTCGGCATGCTTCTTTGTATATAGGTATGTAAGTCAGTATGTATGTTTATTTGTCAAACACTTGTCCAGTACTTGAGTATGTATAATAAGTTATACTGACACTCACACTGTGAAATAAGACATCTGGGGCACGATAACTCCAATTCCATTACTGTTTGAATGTTTTTAATATTTGTCAAGCTGAATAGGTACTAGCACGTGTGTACTGATACACATGCATTACTCATGCACAGTAATTTTCTCTATATGCACACACGTCTGCATATATGCTTCCTTGCATGCACTTGTTAAAAATTTATGCATATTTACATTTAAAAATGTATGTGTATATATGCATATAAACGTATATACCCACATAGTAGATAATCGAACAGACGGCTAGGTACACACACCTCTTGCATCTTGAAGCCATTTTAACAGCTCAAGTCCAAACCGTAATGTGTTGGGTACATGCAAAGGACCTTTTTCCGTCCGTTCGGAGAATTATCTGTGGAGATCTATTTATTTTTATTTTTTTTCCCCCCCTTTGTGATGCTCCAAAGAACACACAGATTTAACACCGAACAAAGCATGAACATCATTAAAACTAGCAATCACTCCCTACCACCACTAATTCTCACTTCACTGTCTGTTTTTACTGCTTTTACTTCCATTAGTAAAAAAAAAAAAATGTACCAATGTGATGAATTTTAAAAAAGAAATTAAGATTTTAATTGCACATTTCTTTCTGAGGAATGTTTATAACAAAACAAAAAAAGAAGAAAATTGGAAAAGGAAATTCTTCATAATGAAAAAAAACTTGCAATGTCTGAAGTGTCACTTTTGGTTACGGGTTTAATTTTGGTATGTAGATTTTTTTTTGATTTTTTTTTTTTGTTTTTTTTGCTTGTCATGGTTTATTTTTGTTGCACAAAGCGTGTTGTTGATGTATTGAACATTGAATGAAAACAAGTGCATGTTTTTTTTTTGTTTTGTTTTGTTAAATGAAAAAGAGACAGGCAATCACAAGAGAGAAAGAGAGAGAAATAAAACTGATAATATTTATTTATTCATTCATTCAAAAATATACAAGAAAGGCATAAAATAAGCAAAATTGAACTTAGTATAAATATTTTTCCTCTCTTTCTGATTTTCTCTGATCCATTTATCTACATGCCTCTGTTCAGCATGCAAATGCCAGTCTCATTCAATTCTTCAGTTTTTTAAAAATGTTATTTCCTCTTGTGTTGACTGATCAGAACGCCAGTTGGCTGATCATTTCTAGACAAAAGTACATCTATATTGTTGATGTTAGATTTCTAAAGTGTATTATGTTTAATTTTTATTTTGTTTAATTTATAGGTGATTTTGTCACTGTAAATCTGTAAGTTATATAAATGCCAGATATGTGAACATAAAACCACGTCCTCCTCTTCCTCCTAAAACTTTTTAGTTTATATTTTAATACAAATAGAACAAAATCAATGTTTATTGGTAAGAAATAATCGATTTTATGGTTAACTCTTACTCCTTTTTTTGCCTTACTTTCTGATGGAAATGTTTTGATATTACTTTGAAGACTTTCTTGTCCATTTGCTCTGTAAATAAACTGCTAACAAACTAATTTTATTTTTATTTGTACAAAATCATACAGAGCTGGCTGCGTTTATTAGTTCCTAATGAAGTGGTCCAAATTGGAGCAGGCTGTTTGTTTCTTTCACCCCCCATCAATCTCAGCTGTGTCATTTCTCAGAAAGAGAGGGGCTCAATTTTCCTTACACATTTCTTTGCTGCTCTTGGTGTCATTGGAAAACATCCACAAGAGGGATTTTAGATAAAGTTGACAAATTGAAAAAAAATATTGCTGTTTATAAAACAGTTGGGTTTTTTTCCAGAAAAAATATAAAAATAGATTTATAAAAATTAGTAAAAACAGATTTTTTTTTTTTTTTTTTTTTTTTTAAATAAATTTTAAATCATTTTGTTCTAAAAAAAAAAAATTCATGAACAGAAAACCCAAGCCAGCAACACAAAATGATTTTTAAAAAAAGAAAGAAAAACTCCCCTGCAAAAAAAGGTTAAATTTAAAAAACCAAAAAAACAACAAAAAAAAACCCCTGAAAAACAAGTGGAATTCTATAATGCAACTAAGTAAACAACTGCTTTAAAAACCTGTTCTTTGTCACTTATGAGATTTGCTTCAAAGCTGAGTTGGTCAGGTAGAGATGATTTGAAACAAAACCCATTTGCAATGACAATGAAAAATGCTAATTGCAAATGAAATTGCAGCTTGCTTGCTTTCTCCCTCTGCCAGGACAGACAAACTTGACTCTCAGTAGAGTTTCTTGCCATTTTTTCAATTCTTCTACCCTGACAACAACAACAACAACAACAACAACTAGGCTCTTTCTCTTCCAGCATTTAGACTTTCTATTTTACAACATCCACTAATTGTTATGATTATTAATAATTCCATTGTTTAACCCATTAACTGCGAAAGGTGGCAAGTATAATAGTTATCCATTGCAAGATAAAAAAAAAAAAACCCTGACTCACAGATAGAACCGAGTTGCCATCAGTTACAATAAAGTAGAAATTTTATTGGATCGGCCATAGAACTGCAATGACGGAAATGTCCGTCGTTCGCAGTTAACGGGTTAATAATGGTGAATAAAAGAGGAGAGAAAGAGCATGTGCAAAAAAAAAAAAAGAATGAGAAAAGGAATTGGCTAATCTAGATATTCACAGGTGAGGAGAGAGAGAGAGAGAGAGAAAGAGGGCTAGGGTTTTAAAAAACCATGTTGATTTTTGCCACCATTACTTTTACAACATCTCCCTCAAACTATGTTACATGACAATTTGTGTCTGCTTCCACTTTTTTTTTTCTTTTTTAAGTGTTGTGAATAAAAACCCCCTCCCAAAAAACCCGGAGTGGAGCTGTTTGTAGTTCAGTAGCAACATTGTGAGCTAGGAGGATAGATGGAACTCTCTGGATACACACATTACCAAAAGCTGCTGCTGCAGATCTGCTGTAGCAGTTGCACCCCAGCCTCTTATCTTTCTTGTGATGCAGTCTTTTGAGAAAAAAAAAAGGAAGAAAATCTATATAAACAAAACCCTTAATAGTTCCTAAGTATTATTTTTCTTGGTGTTCTGAAAAATGACATAGAAACATGACTTTATTATCAATTCTATTGTTTTTATTATTCATCTGAAATAAATGATTTCAAATGAGGTTCTTTTAACTTTTTTAAGGGGATTCAAGTTGTATTCATTGTTTTATGATGTGGTTTTTATACACAAAAAAGAAAACAATCACATTCACTTGCATATGTAATAAAGGTCTTGAAATCTGATGACCACGTATTATAAGGTTTCATCTAAGCAGATAAATACTTGAAAGAGTTATTATGCTTTTTCTTCTTTTTTTTTCTTTTTTTTTAAGACTTTTGTTGAGGAAATTTTGGTATGGGTATCTTTTTTTTTTTTTCCTTCAATTTTTTTTTTTTCAACATTGGTATCTTCTTTTTTTTTAAGCAAGAACATATTTTTGGTTTGAAATAATATTTTTCCTCAATGTTTTGTGATGAGGATTGAAAAACCAGTTTAATTCTTATTTTGTGTCAAATATTTTTTAATCTCTGAAAGATTGAACATTTTTTTTAATTCTCTGATTTTGTTGCCTTCTTGGTTGTGGGGTTAGTAGGGCTCAGCTGCCTATAGCGAGGTTAGTGATGAGCAAAACAAAAAAAGCAAAACATAAGGTTGTATGTAGTGATAAGTATGAATGGCCAATTCGGTTGATAAAGATACTATGTGCCTGAACTTGAATGAAAATCTTTTTCTTTTTTTTTTTTCCCCCATTTATTTCTTTCCTCAATTTGATTAGAATTTTTGTTGTGTAAAAATACTTTCCAGCAACTTTTACAGTTACCATGGAAACTGACTACGACAGCCATTGCAAAACTGCCTATTTTGTGTTCATTCTCCCTTCCTTCATATATGAAAGCTGAAAGTCTTGCAAATTATCTTTGTATTTTTTGCTTTTAGTTGTTTCTAAGTGAAAATGTGTTATCCTACCTTCCCTACTTCACATTAATCAAGGGAAAAAAATGTGAAATTGTTTTTAAAAATGAAAATTGATCTCTTTTTTTGTGTCTTAATTGTTGACAAAAACCCAATTCTAAAACCAGAAACTCTGATTAAACGTTCTTTTGATCATCGTATGCGGTTTAGTCTGACTATTTTCCTCGTCTATGTTGCTCATTTTTTCAAAATGTTTCGTCCATGTACCCTCCGGCCTTCTTCGGGTGTTCCTTGTTCTGGAATGTGGGAACTAGCTCCTGTGAAAAAAAAAACAAAAAAACGACATGACGTGACAGGTAGGGTTGGGCCTGGAACATGCGTTAGAGGAACTAGTTTCCACATTCCAGAATAAAGGACACTCGAAGGGTACACAGCCAAAACATTGTGAAAACATGAGCAACAAAGATGGGGGAAAATAGTCTGACTATACCACATAAAATGTTTCTGTTTCTGCTAAACACCAAATCCTTGAAGATTTAAAGTCTATCGTATATTTTAAAGGCAGTGATTTGGTACTTGTGGTTTTACCTTCAAATAGTACTGTTTAATGATACATACCAGTTCAGCCATCCATATAACAAGGACAGTGACAAATAACTGCAGAAGGAAGCACTACAAATATGTGGTTAATCTAACTTAAAGCATTAAATACACAGCCAAATGGATATTATCTATTAGATATTAGCCTGCAACAGATAAATGCTTATATAGTCTCCAGTTTTTTGGGGGTTTTTTAATCAGTTTCTAAAGTTTCAGGATAGTGTGTGTGGAGGGAATTTTGTTTTTTCAACTAAATCTAATTTATTGGAAAAGGGCTTCAAAGGAAAAAATAATGAAAATGGCTGTGGTATTTCTGTTTCCATGGCAACTTCTGTGCCAACCAAGAAGTGTGTTGTGTAAATCTGAAAGACTGAGTGACAGGGAATGAGAAGTAAGTTTCAATTTTTAAAAAGAACTAGAAAAGAAAATGGCTCCAGTTTATAGCTCTTGAAGAAGAATGAATACATTAAAAAAAATGAAGCATAAAAAAATAGATATTTTTTGTTTTATTTAACCCTTTTTTGTTTTGCTTATATATTTTTATTTTTATTTATTTTTTTTTCTCTGACCATTTTTCTCTCCCCACCCGGGTTTTTTTAAAAAAAAAATTTTGTTTCTGTTTCTGTTATTAAAGAGCATCACAAACAGCAAAGGGAGTCAATTCTGTAGCTGCTTGTTGTTTGTTTGTGACCATTTCACACCAAGCCTGCTACATGATCAATCATTATCTCTCGTAGACAGATGAATACCAGGAAATAAAACTTTCAACTAATTCCTTCAATATGTCTTGTTCTTTCTTTCTTTCTGTATTTGCTCTATTCTAATGTCTAATCCCCAATATGGCAGTGAATGTTGGACAATTCCGTCACAAATGGAGAAAATAATTGAAGCAAACGAGATGCAGTTTATTGTTTTATTTGTTCAAAAAATGATGTCTTATCCTATCGGTAATTATGGAACAGATATCCACCTTAGAAGTAATTTAAAGCCCGAGTTACCTCCCTTTTGATACATGGCGTTGTTCATATACTAATGTGATTAACTGCATTATTCAATTAAAAAAAATGAATCCACTAAGTGACAGTTTTTCTTACAGTATTATTAGATGCACAGTTACATCTGAGTTCCAATGTAGAAAACTTCAGTATAAATTTCATATGAATTAAGCAGAATTACTGAGTAAACAGTACCAGTATATAATTTCAAACATAATTTTTTACTTCATGTGATTTATCATAACTAGTTAATTTATGCCGTCAAAACGGCTGTATTTAAATAATTTTGCAATTGCATTGTACGTCAAAAAGATATATCAAAAACATTATCTTGCTTTGCATTTTCTTATGTTCAACCAGAATGAACCTAGATTTGCTAAGCATGTGCAAAAATGAATAATATGGGAGACTACTCTATAATTAGCATTTATTTTAATAGTTTTATAACTATATTTTTTGTCTCTACATTTTTCGAAGGAGATAACTATTGAGTGGCTTTTTATATAAATCTATAACTTTTTCTTCTCGTCTGTTTAAAGTGGGTATGAACATGATGGACGAAAATTTCAGCATGAAATCGACATGTGGGAAATTTAAAAATCTGCATATTATTTGATTTTAATAAAAAAATTTTTTTTTTTTTAAATTGTCCATTGCAAATATTTAAGAATTTTTTTTTTAATTTGATTCCTACCCCACCTCTTATTAATTTGATGATTTATTTATTTTATATAATGATGTTCTCATTGAGTTTTACACATTTTATAGATATATCACTTGAGATACTAATTATGTTTACCTTTTTAGAATATTTGTAAATGGAAGATATAATGGAATTAGGACTAATTTTAAATATAACTTCATTATTAAATATATTTGACTCCATGTGATAGTGGAAAAGTTGACGGTGAAAACAATTACAATGATGAGAGCATAGTGATCTCTAACGGTAAGCTAATAGTAGCAGCGGTAGTAATAGTGGCTAGTAGCCTTAAGGGTCAGTCTGCCGATAGTAAACTAGCATGCTGATAAGACTAGAGAAAGAAAGGGTAAATGTGTAAGAAAGAATCTTTCTCTCTCTGTCGGTTCCTGCAGTAGTAAAAGGGATGAAAATGCATAGGTTGCAATGCATGTGGTAAATAAATACTCTGCAACAATGATAATTATATTTACTACAGAAGATATAACAATAAGGTATGTCTCAGCTGTTGAGAACAAGAAAGAATGCATTTAAAGAGTTTGTATACTACTTAGTAAAGTGTTAAAGAGTCCTTAGTTGTTAGAGTGAACCAGCAATGATTTGTCAGGCGACAAAATTGACTGAATGAAGAATAGCTGTCTTTTTATAGGAAGAGGTGAGTGGAAGGTGATGGCTGGTCGAAATTCACGTTTAATAATGACGTCATCATCTTTAGTTTTTTTAGACAAGACAAATTGTCCCAATGTCAACTGAACGATTTTCAAATCTGATGTCTTCTTTCTTGAAGGAATAGTATTTTTGTATGTCCAGATCTAAATGGCTCCTCCTGTCAGCTGGTGGTTCTGACCAACTATGATGCCATTGTCAATGATGAAGTTGGTATATGGCTCTGCATAAGTTATCATAAAGAATAACAGATGTAATAGGGATTGGCATTTACAGTGTGAGTATTTTAGAAATGTTTGTATTTGTGTGGTAAGCTAGTTTCTTTTAGGTTGTTTTTGAACATGTTAAAATAAAAATAACATAAATAAATGAATAAGGATATAAATAAATAATAAAAATAGTTATATAGATAATATTACATATTGAATTAAATAAATACTGTTTTAATGTTGGTCCAGTTGCATTCAATGTTGTTCACGTTAATAATATTTGTTTATGCCTTCCATCCTTCTGTAGTTAAGTTTTGGCGATGACGTCACAAAGTCAGAGTTAGCGAGATTGTAGAAGATTGCCTTATTGTTGGATATTGGAAAATATTTTAAAAGTTAAGCAACTTTTACTTTTTCAATTTTTATTTCTTCCACATAGAAAATTGTTATTTTAAAATTATCATAAAGAGTACTAATAAATGAAATAGGGGTTGGCATTTAAGGTGTGAGTATTTTAGAAATGTTTATATTTGTGTGGTAAGCTAGTTTCTTTTAGGTTGTTTTTGAACATGTTAACAGAAACAGAGTTTACTGTTTTGTATGAAAGGGATCTTGATGTCTCAAATCTGTCTCTAATACCAGGATGGTGGTGTATCTGGTATTTGTGACAGTGACCTATGTTTGTTGTTCTTAGTGTTCTCTGTAGCATGAGTTTGCATATCTTACAGTGAGTGTCTGCATCCATGTCTACCATGCAGTGTGTCATTTTATAGATATGTATCAGGTCACTTCTCAATCTTCTGTATTGTAGAGTGGGTAGCTGTAGTATTCTGAGTCTGTCTTCATATGACAGGTCTTTTAATTGTGGCACCAGTTTTGTAGCTCTCCTCTGCAACCTCTCTAAGATGTATCAGTATTTTTTGGTGTGTGGAGACCAGATAATGCTTGCATATTCTACATGTGGTCTGACCAGGGTTTTGTACAGCAGTTTGAATATAGTGGTGTCCATATATTTGAATATAGTGGTGTCCATATATATGAATGTGCTTTGGATTACACCAAGCATCTGGTTTGCTTTATTGATTATTTTTTTTCCCTTCTATGTGTTTATTGAAGTTTAGCTGCTCTGACTCGAATGACAAGAACCATTTTTATGGCCAACCAGGACACCACCCTAAATTGGACTTCATGTCAAACTTGCTGTGGGGAGTTAGCAACTGGGTCTAATTGTTTTTTCCCCCCTATTTTGTTGTTGAGGATACCTTTCATTCTTTCTGTATATCTGTAAATGAGAGCTAATGTGATGTAATTAAAACCATTATTAAATATATCTGACTCCATTGAGAGTGGAAAACAATTAACGGTGAAAACAATAACAAAGATTGTAGCATAGTAATCTCTAGATGGCCGTAGTAGTGACGATAAACTAATAGTGGTAAGCCTTAAGGGTTAGACTACCGTAAGCACACTAGTGTGCAGATGATACTAGAGAAAGAAAGGGTAATGTTAGCGATATGTGTAAGAATATCTTTCTTTCTCTGCTGTTCCTGCAGTAGTAGAAGGAATGAAAATGCATAGGTTGCACTTGGTAAAAATGCAATGAGAATACAAATACTTTGCAACAATAAGAAGTATATTTATTACAGAAGGTATAACAATAAGGTATTTCTCAGCTGTAGGGAAGAAAATATGCATTTAAAAGTTTGGTTTACTACTTAGTAAGTGTTAAAGAGTCCTTAGTTTGTTGATGTTAAGGAAGAGAGTGTGTATGTATGAATGTGTACATATGTAATTGAAATTTGGAACAGCGATAGATTTGCTTAGGCAACAGATCTGGACTGAACAAAGATGAAAATAGTCCGTCTTCTTATAGGTGGAGGATGTGTGGCTGATCGAAATATCGGCCAGTGGACATGGGATTCATCAAAGATTCCAAGGTAAGATGTAAAGTGACAATATACATGGTTGTGCCAGACTTGGTGTCTACAAAGGGTATTGTGTTTCGAGTCAAGTGCCATTTTTCCATGTTACGAAAAGTTGGTTATCTTAAGAGTACTGGTGGACAAGATAACTTTATTTCTTGGAATAAAAACCTGGGTGTTCTTATGGAAAATCGGTGCGTCAAGTGGTTTTACTTGTTGACCGGAGTGTGTGATTGCAAAAATACATGTGTCCATTACATATCTAGTGTTCTTGTCTTAGTCCGAATGGTTTTCGGCTTCTCGAGGGCTCATTTAAAAAACAAGCCCGAAATTCATACCATATATGCGCTAGTTCTCTTCTTGTGTGAAGATCTAGCGAGGGCAGTGTTGCCAACTTTATTTTCAAGTTTACATCTAAAATGTAGTCATAAACATGTTAATACACCTACAAATATCTAGACTCTCCAGATTTATATCTAAAATATATTACGTATCATTAATAAATTGAATGTGACTTTGATCTTCAGCATTTATTTTATTAAAATATTACTTATTTAGATTTTTAAAAATAAAATAAGAATTTCTGACATCTATATGCAAACAAAAACATCTAGATTTAGATGAAAAACATCTAAATTAGAAATACTGAACAAGGGACACAACTTGGCAACATTAAAGATGTAACTAACATTTCGGTATATCAGTCAGCGACGGCAATCGATGCTAGTGCATCTAAAAAATTGTATTGTCAAAAAACTTTCAAATTGTTTGGACAAGATTGTGTCCTCTTCATTGGCCGATGAATAATCAGCTAATTATCAATTATCAATGAGTTATCGAAAGTCCGAAAACCGGTCAGACTAAGACAAGAAGGCCAGATCAACCGAATGAGAGCAGTGTTGCCTATTTAGCACGTGTCATGTTTTGGAAGACAAAAAGTGCATATGGCCATTTTTAGCCACTTTCTGGCTATTTTTGACCATTTTTAGTGTCTTTTTGGTGGTTTCTTGCTTTTAAAAAAAAAATTTAGCGCTTTTTTGCAATCAAACTAGCGCAAAAACATTTTTTGAATTGGCAACACTGGATGAGAGGCATCCGACTCCAACTAGCGACGTTTAATGTGCGAAGCATTCAACATGTAGAATAATCATCTTGTATTTTACATGTTCTGCCGACATGAGAGAGACATCTCGTTCCAGGGCTGCAGATTGACGGGAGCGAAAATTCTGTGAAGGGAAATAAAACATTTTGTTCATACTGGAGAAAAGGCGCTCCCACGTGGTTGGATAGAAAGATGACAAAATTCATTATTTTCAATTGAAAATATGGGTTTTGTTTTATTCCCATTGATAGCCTCGATTCCAGGCTGGTTCGCGGATCACTAAGGGGCATTGAATTCTGTTTCGGTTAAAAATTCTAACGACTGGTTTCTTTACTGAAGGACTGACAGTGATTGTAGCAGTTCAAATAAAGTTTCTTCCTCCTCCTCCTCCTGAGGTGCCAAGCCCCCTAACTTGTTTTACCCGTCGCTGCTGGGTGTTGGACCCTCACTGACTCTAAACTGCTGGCTATTTGAAATCAAACACTCTGGCTATTTGAATTAAAACACTCTGGTTGAACGCAATTTCTTTGTTCTGACTTGGTTGGCCGTTTGATCTATTTTCTAGCCCTGGGAACATGATATGGCGTTTTGGTCACATACCAATTATTATCTCCCACACACAAACACACACAACTAGAGTGTATTTCATTACAAACAGCAAAATACGGAAAAACCAACTAGACGTAATATGCCTACAACAAGAAATGAAAATGCAAGAGGAAATCGAAGAGACTGGTAATGGCATCACAAGAGCTGGAGGGGGCATCGTCTTCTATCGATGACTATGCAGAACTCCACTAACAAAACTTATCTTTAGATGGTTTGTATATGTTAGGTACATCAATAAGTCTGTTTCCTAATGATGAAAAAAATTTGTATTTATTTTACACAATGAATATGTTATATTGTGTGGTTTTTGCAGTTGGCTGTCACACACGGACGGACAGACAGACTTTTGGTGAATTATAATAAGATTTAATACTATGTAAAGCTTTTTTCTGAAGAAAGCAAGAGTGTGTGTGTGTACATTATGAGACCGATAAGTTTATCTTATTAGAATCTACCAAACGTCTGTCCATCCATCCATATCCTACCGCTATGGAGGTTGTTTTGCCGGTGCCTGGAAGGTTTTGTGGAGGGAAAAAGAAGCCGGATCTATTGATGAGAATCAGGTCTCCTGTGAGGAAGGTTTTGTGGACGCCGGTTTAATGCGTGAGATTTCTCCATAGTAAAGGTTTTCAAAAGTGGGTTAAAATGTCAAGTGATAGTAAAATCCACGATGCTGACACTAAAGTGTTGTTAAATTTATTTTCTGATTCTCATCTAAAAATGAGTCAAAAAACATCTAAAAACACATTGAAATATCTCCAAATTCTCCAGATATATATCTAAAATCTAGGAAATATATTACATATTATTAATAAATTAAATGTTACTGTATCTACGATATTTACTTTATTAAAATATTTTTTATTTTATAGAAAATATCACATATGTTAACTTATTACTATAAATTAAATAAAAATATTACTTAAGCTGTACTTTTTCTATTAAATTTCATACGTTTTTATTAAGTTCATGTGTAATTTAAGGTCGAATAAGTTTTTTTTTTAATGAAAGTTTTAAAAAGAAATCATCTAAATAGCAATTTATGACATCTAGACGCAACCAAAAACATCCAGATCGGCAACACGACGACTAAAGAATGTTATGTCTGGTTTCGATAGTCCCGTTACCGGACCGGATGCCCATTCTGTGCCACAAAATTACTTACCTCTCAATACCGGAGACTTCCTCTTCCTCTTTCCTAGTCTCCGTCTTCTTCAGTCCACACGTGTAAACATGACGAGAACATCAAAAAAGGGGACAAGAAAAAATAAATCTGCCTGTTGTTTTGGAAAAAAATGGAAGACAAAACGATTTTTAAGGGACATTGATCAAATACACGGCGACATGAAACCAGACATGGCTACTAAGTTGCTTAACCAAGCAATAGACTTCGATGTACCCGGAGCTGCCCAGTTCTACTGTCTTCACTGCACGTGAGTTGTGTACCACCACTAGTGTGTGTGTGTGTATATATGTGTGTGTGTGTATATATGTATACAAAACATTGTGATTTATTTTTTAATGTATTCATCCTTTTTTTTGTCCCAATTATTCAAAAGCTTATTGTCATGTCCTAAGATCGTTTTTATATGTTCATACCTGCCAATTCTCACGCAATTTATCAAAAGTTAGATTTACTAAATTAGTTTAGATTTCTGATAAAAAAAAAATCTATTTTTATCGAACTTATTAGAACTCGCATTATTTTAAAAGATTACATACACAACTTTTGAAACATTTTAAATAGAATTCTCACTTCTAGACAACACTAAGTGTCAGTAGTTGATAAGGCCTGAAAAGCAATTTTAGCAAATGTTGGATACACAATTTTCAACCGTTTTCACTCTTCGAAGATCAGAAGTCAAATGAATAAAATAGTTTTATAAACAGATAGTATCGAAACAACAAATTCACGTAGCTAATAAACATTGGTCGTAAAACATTATAAATATTTTCCGTTCACTCGGAAGTGCTGCTAAAGACTATTTAAACAAGTCTTTTTAAATAGACTTCTAGACAACAATTAATTTCAGTAGTTGAGTGCTCATATTTGATATGCCCAGCCCTCAATACATCATTTTCATTGGGGGGTCCACACGATTCTCACTCAGTCTTAACATTGAAACTTGATATGTATGTTAGATTGAAAACCTTATTTGTTTTGGTCAATTAATGCAACCAGGTTTCTTCAAACCTTTTCCATCAGAACCGATCCAAGTTTAATTTCGTGTAAAATTACGTCGCGATCCACTAAATACAGCACTGACACCTTTATAAAAACAGAAACGTAATATGATATATAATTTTCTTACCAGTACGGATTACGCATTCATATATAAAAATGTCCACATGTGCTTTAAAGCATCTCTGTTGTTGTCTCTTTTCAACTCTACCAAGGCTACTGTGTTCAACTGTTATGATTTAATAATTTAACAAATAAGAAAGAAAGAAATGTCTGGATTCAGCCCAACAATTTTGGGTGAGGTATGCTCGTAAAGCAGTGGCGATTCTACGGGGGGAAGAGGGGGCCATGGCCCCACCCAGAATTTTAGCTGCCCACCCCACGCTTTAATGTAGGGGTGTAGCTGATATATGATTGATTATCTCAGATTATCAAAAAGAAAAAAACTGTCGTAAAAATATAATTCCCTTTGTTTTTGTTTTGAGAATAACCTTCCTTGTCGTCTGACAGCTTGGGGTTGCGAAAATGAATTAGCGTCCAACTATATGAAAATTGTTTGACTTTAGCATTTTATTCAATTTAGTAAAGTATTATATTTATATTTTAAAAATCATTCATATAAGTTGTGTATATCAACGTGGTGAAGTATAAAAATGGAGATTTCTAGTTTTGCCCCCCACCCCTAATCTCGGCCTTCAAGTGTATAAAAAGTAGATACACACCTACATTAGATTAGTTACCTTTGCTTTCCGCAAAAGTACTCGGTAGTGTCCAATTTGGAAGAGACAACCAACTCTTCTTCCATAGGGTGATTTTTTTAGCATGGACAGGGTCATGCTGACTCAATGTGTGAGAGAAAGAACAACAATGCAAAAGGTTTTTTGGTTCAGGATAATCCAATCTTTATTAGATAAGAAGAGAAAAGATATAGAGGGAAGGTAGGGTTGTTTGGGGTTTCGCGTGGAGAAACACTCACATATTTCGTGGCTAACACTCCG